>QEPC01007042.1:1337811-1358700 GCA_003113815.1 Sphenodon punctatus
AAGCTGATCTTAAAATTCTATGATGTAAGTTACAAATAAGCTTACATTAAAACAGAAAGTTAATATATAAAGGCTCTAAGTTAATACATTTTAAACACAGATAGCCATTATGTCTTAAGTTTATATATGAAAATACATGACACAATCGCATATAACTCATTCACTGTTCATTACAGCAACAGTGTGTGTGGGAAAGATGCTGGCAAATCAGATGTTCATAAGGCCCATTATTACCACATCCTGGAGGAAGGCAAGGGAGTCCTATGAATGGTTTTAACAGGCTACGCTCTTTATTGATCAAACATCCACCATGAGCAAGTGGACCACTTCCCCTGTTAAAAATGGCTTCAACAAAGTGAGCACACTGTGTCCAGGAGGGCAGTCTGTTGCACACCCAGATACCAACCCTCTAGTTGCCTGAAATTGGTTTCCATTTGTCCCCCTTTCAGCCCAAGAAGCTGACTTAGGCAACATTTTATTTTATTTTATTTATTTATTTATTTATTTATTTAAAGGTGGCTTACAAATCATAAAAACATTCAAGTACAAAGAACTCTCTTAAAAAAAAATAAACACCCAAAAAACAGCCCTACCACAACCCCCCACAAACCTGCTCAATACCACCACCCCATTCCCAAACCCCGAAACCATCCCAATCCCCAATTTATTCCCGTCCAGCAAATGCCTTTTCAAATAAAAAAGTCTTAAATTGCCTCCAGAAGATGCTCAGGCTCAAACGAACTTCGCGGGGAAGGGAATTCTAAAGCATCAGGGTAGCACTCGAGAGCACCTTCCTGCGAGCCCTTGTTGTATGAACAAGACTAACTGATGGTACCCACAGGGAGGCACTCCACCAATCACAGGAGCTGCAGTGAGATATGGAAGGAAAGGCGGTCTTTTAGATATGTGGGTCCCAGACCATTTATGGTGTTAAAGGGCAAAACTAGCTCCTTGAATTGTGCTCAGAAAGCTATAAGGAGTAAGTGCAGACTTAGGAGCACTGTGTAATGTGCTCCTGGGGCCTCGTCCCTGAAAGGAGACAAGCTGCCGTATTCTGCACCAGCTGTAGCTTCTTAACAGTCATCAAGGGCAGCCCCACGTAGAGCACATTACAATAATCTAGTCTCAAGGTGATGAAAGCATGGATGATGGTGGCCAAATCCGAAACAGAAAGAAAATGCCACAGCCTCCTCACAGCATGAAGTTGGTGAAAAGCGTTCCTGGCCAGCGCCGCAATCCAGGGGATGCAGGAGCACTCCAAGGCTTCAAACCTTGTGGACCAGAGAGGACTGGACTCCATCAATAAGAGGAGTCCCAATTCCTGCCAGGTCACATGGCCGACCAACCATCATCACCTTTATCTGACTTCAACTTCAGTCGGCTCACCCCCATCTAGTCCCTGACAGCAGCCAAGCATTGGGTTATTATTATTATATTATTATAAGTATTTATATAGCACCAGTGATGTACCTGGCGCTTTACCTCCCTCCCTGTCCACATCTGCCTTGCCCCCTCCCTTCATACCTTCAAATCTCTCCTTAAAACTCACCTCTTTCGCTCTGCTCTGTCTGACTCTTTATCCTGCTGAGCCACTATTCCTATACCTACGATCGGTTTACCCTTATCCTTGCAACATGGACCTGCCTGCTGTCATTCTCATCGTAACCAAGCCAAGTACGTGCACTTGAGACCTCGCATCTTCATGAATGTTAGACCCCTTGTCNCCCCAGCTCCTGTGTCTCAGATTGTAAGCCCTAGGGGCAGGGACTGTGTCTATTTTATTACTTTGTAAAGTGCCAGGTACACTGCTGGCACTATATAAATATTTGTTAATAATAATAATAATAATATACAGAAAATAAGATAGACACAGTCCCTGCCCAAGAGCTTACAATCTAAAGCACAGAGACTGCAGGATCTGGATCAGATGGAAAAAAAAAAGAGACGTAGAACTGGGTCTCATCAGCATACTGATGGAACCTCACCCCAAACCTCTGAACGACCTCGCCCAGTGGCCTCATATATACACGTTCAACAAGAGTGGAGATAGAATAGAACCCTGTGGGACTCTGCAGGGGAGGTCCCGAGAGACAATGAGCAATAGCCCATCACCACTCTCTGAGACCTCGCTGACAGGAAGGAGCAGAACCATTCAAGAGCAGTCCCTCACACCCCTGCCAGGTCTCTCAGTCATGTCAACAACACCTCGTGATCAACAGTATCAAAGGCCACTGAAAGATCTAACAGGGTAGAATTTCACTTGTTAATCTCCAGGCGCAGATCATCGACCAAGGCCACAAGTGCAATCTCCGTGCCATACCCAGGACAAAATCCTGACTGAAACGAGTTTGAGAATCCGATAGCATTGAGATGAACCCAGTGTTGTAGGCTCAATAACCTTCCCTAAAAATGTTTGAGACAGGCCGCTAGCTGGTTGGGGAGTCAACATCCAGAGATGGTTGCAGGAGCTGGACAACCGTAGTTTTAAGGGTGTACGACACCCTACCCACCCGAAGGGAGGCGTTGACAACCCTAGCCAGCAATGGCCTTAATGTCTCCCAGCTTGCTTTCATCAACCAGGATGGGCAAGGGTCTAATTCACAACTGGTTTCCCTCATTGCCCCAAGCACCTTGCCTGAATTGTTGTGCGATATCGATGGGAAGCGATCCAAATAAACAGGACAAGAACGGGCTTCCATAACCTCAAACTCTAATTCTGCAAATGAATTGACAGACCCAAGTTGTGGTGACTGAGTGATTTTGTCTGGAAAGTAATTAATGAAAATGTCACAGCGGGCATTAGATGACTCCATTTCTGGGTGGAGGCAGATTGAATCAACCAGGCCCCTCACCACCAGAAACCACTCTGCTGGATGAGACTTTGCAGATGCTGTGATAGCAGAGGAAAAAGCTTCTTCACTGCCCTCACAGCCATGGCATAGTCCTTCAAAAATGTTCTATGCCTCAAACAATACTTTGTCTCCATCTTTTACATTTGGGACCAGCATGGCAAGCACGCCCTCTCTTTGGTCTATAAGATAATTTAAGTATGAATTGAGATGTTGTTTTATGTTTTTAAAAAAACACTTTTGGAAGATCACGGTGTGACTGTGTGAGGTTTGAGTAGGTCAGTGACTGGTCTTGGAGATGGGTTGTTCGTCCCCTCTCCCAATCTCCATACTCTTCTTACTCTTGTGGCACACCTATGTGTTGAAAAATCATAAAGTCAGACCTCCAGGTAGCATGGGAACAACTTAAAATGTTGATATATTTAAAATTTGTGTTTTTTTTCATTTTGATTTTGAGGCTTGGGATCATGCTTTCAAACTTTTCTCCATAATTATATTTTTTAAATGAAAATTGAGCTTCAGAATCAAATAGCTGGGTACCAAAGCAAGCAAACTCCCCCTCCACCAGCAAAGATCTGTGATAAAAATGTGTTACGAACACTTCATCATTATTCAAACATTAGCACTCATAAGCTTTGTCTTAAATTTTACTAGCTGAGACTTGAGAGCATGTATTTCTTTCGTTTAGGTAGTGTTTGGTGCATGGAATTTTTACTTTTGCATTTATTCAAAGCATGTTAACTTTTTTTCTTTGCAGACTTTAAAAAATACAAGCCGGAGTTTCTCTGTATTAAGATAGATTACTGTGTGTGCTTATATACTAAATTAAGACATAGGTCATGCTCTTCTTAACATTTGCATAAATCACCTTCATCTCAAAGGAAGAAGGAAATCTGTTCTCGGACGATGAGGCTATGGTTTGCAGAGGCAGGCCCAATAATCAGGGAAACCTGAAATCCGTTAGAGGACAAGTGGTTAATGTTTTTTCCTTGGCGGTGGGAAGGGGGAATGGGACTGGTGATTTCCAGTTTTCAGTCTGTATGCTATCTCTAGGAATCCTTTCTAATGTCAAAGTGTTCTCAGATTCATTGGTTTTTTGGAGGTTGGAGGGGCTACTTGATTTCAGTTAATTTGGGTAGCATTTTTGGTATTCTGATCCTTTGTCACACAGACATGATAATACCATAGTAAAGAGTGCGCAAAACTCATTCAAGCAGAAAAGATATTCAGCTAATTAGAGCTCACAGAAAACAAAATTTCTAGTCTTAATGATGAACAAAGTTAAATAAATTAAAATCCTACCTCTTCCCAGTGTGGTATTTTTAAACATAATTTCTAGAGTTCTTCCTCCTTTTATCTATTTGGCTCATGCTAGCTGACCATGACTCAGGTTATGCAGTTTTTCAGGCTCAGACTGGTGGTCATTCTCTGTTTATTAGGAATTAGGCTGAAACTCAATCTCAATTTTTTCTCTATTCTCACCAAGAATTACGGTTCTCAACTTGTTTTTAATGATAATTGAGAAAAATCCTGGTTCCCTGCACTTTCGTGGTTGAGAATTTTTCTTGGTTTACCGTTTACTGTGATCCGTTTACTGCGTACCATTTACTGTGTACCGTATTCATCCTAGTAATGTGTATGCATGCACAAAATGGCTGCCCTTTTCCAAAATGGCGGCAATGCTGCTGATTCCATCTTGGAAGAGGGCTGTGCATGCTCAGAACAGCTGTAGTGGCCATTTTGCACATGTGCGTTACCGGGATAAATGCAGTACATAGTATATGGTAAATTATGTTAAATTGAGAAAAATTATTGACTGAGATCTCAAGCCATTACTGAGATCATCCCAAGAACTCGGTAATGATTTTTGTGAGATTTTCACGAGAAACAAATTTATTCTTGTTTCATACAGGTGTGCACCAGGGACCCATGTCATTTTTTGTTTTTGTTTTTCATTTTTGTTGTTTTATTTATGGCATTATGCCAAATAATGTTATTTATTTGTAACTTAAATTTCTCGTTTTCATTTTCATAAATATCAAAATTTTGTTTTTGTTTTTGTTTTCAATTTCCATTTGCCGGTGCACCCCCCCGGAAATGAGACACGGAGACAGTAAATGGATTAAACTGGACACACTCTTTAATCAAACAGAATCAATGAAGTTGGTGGGGATTGCTGCTAAGCAATCACGGGTCCAGTATTTTATGTTATGAAACCTATTTAAACCGTAACAGGTGTCTGGCTTGGATATGCCCTCCAATGCCAGCACTGAATCCAACCTTATCGAACAGTCCCCTTCGAACAGCGCCCTGGCCAAGGCCGAAGGGAAAAACGCCCTGACGGGCACGAGTAAGGAGGAAGGTGTCTTGAGGTCTGAGGGCCGTGCTTGCCCTTACCCCACCACGACAGACCCCTCCCAGGGTGATGATCCTGTTGTTAGCCGTACCCTGCTTATCGCCAGGTATCGCCACCCCATCTCTTAGGGAGATGACTCATTTGTCTATCCTAAACTACCTATCCTTAAACCTATTAACCATACTGGACCCCCGCCACCTGAATGGGGTGCTGCATCAGCTCATCCCGTTCCCCCACCAACTGCTGCTCAAACCAGGTTTCTCAACTCCTCCACCAGTTTGGCCAAATACAGTGAATTGCCTTCTCGGGATAAATGGACCCCGTCCCTTAAAAATAATTCAGCTCTCCTATGGGACAAGTAATCGTGCCTTATGCACAGGCCACCCAAACCACCCCACCATTTTGTAATTTCCCTATTCACATTCCTACAGGATTTATCGAATTTTTTTGGGATGGTCTGTCACACCCCATCTTATGCATGGCATTAGGCGCGTCCAAACTATTTTGGCTCCCGGGAATAACCTTTTTATCAGCAGCAGCTGGGTCTTTATTTTTATTGCCAAATTTACACTCATGGTTACTCCTAAGTCATTTTCCACAGCATGTAAAATTATAACACTGGGGGAAGGCTGGTGTCGAGCCCTGTATAAGGTGGGCACCACTTGGTCCCACTTCATACCCCCGTGTCCCATCCACACTATGCATGCCATGTGCAAAAGGCCCAGCTGCGTTCCCCCTTTGCTGCATCTCCAGTGCGCCGAATCAGACTGTGGCCCACAATCCAAACCACAGACTTGCTTCCTTGATGTTGCATGGCGCCTAGAGAAATGCAAAGTTGACAGGTTAGTACGTGTTTGGGGGCCTTATGTACCCCTGGAAAGCACGAGATCGCCATCTCCCTATGACCCATATGTCCCCTTCTGATAGCCCTGCCGCTGCTGCTGCAGTTGCAGCTCCTATTCTAAATGAATGGGATCCGTATAGTTCAGGTGGCAGTCCAACTGCCCTAACAGCCGCCTTAAGTACCATGATAAATTGGTGCCGTGTGAGAGGGGTTCCATCCTTATGAATAAACAAATTACCCGTGCTAATGGGGCGTGAGGCCAAATAGCTCTTGATGGCCTGCACCGGGCAAATTTCTCGATCCCTGATCTGCCTCAATCTCACCGTTTGTCCTTTCCCTTTCTGGTCTGTTTTGGAACGTCTTATCACTATCTTAATTGAATTGGAGAATGACCAAATATCCCCCGGGGCCAAAGCCCTCCCTGAGCAGTCACTTCTGCTCTCAGCAGCAACCTCACTTACTCTAAAGGCCCCCCAAAAAGGAAACTTTAAAAACTGTCGAAAAAAGTAACTCTTCATAATGATTAAAACAAATGCCTGTTAAGGCGTTGCAGAGGGACCTGAGAACGGGAATGGAAATGGGGGCCCTTGTGTCACCCTACTGGGCTGTCTCCCTGTCCCAGCTTTCTAGCATTCTCTTTGCATAGAAACCTCTATCTGGGGGGGGGGGGGAAAGCCGGCCAGTCAGCTGACAAACGCCAGTGCAGCTACTTTACCTCCTATGGTCCTTCCTGACAAACCCCTGTTACGTAAGCGCAACATGAACTGTAACATTTCATCCTCTTGTATTGGAAATTTATCCTCCCAGCCCATACTAAGCCTAAAGGCCTGAAACCCTCTGTATGCTCTACTATATGCTGCCTGGGTACGTGAGGCCAATGATCCCTGGACAATCGTCATCGTGTCCACTCTCCAAGGTTCCATACGTCCTCGGGGAGCGACTCTGGGAATGGTGCGGCTGCCGGTGCTAACTCCCAGAACCTCTCCATCTGCAACCAAGACAAAGCGTCGACTACTCTGTTATCTACCCCGGGGACATGGCGAGAAGTGAACAGTATGTTGTGCTCTAGACATTTTAATACCATTACCCTCACAAGCTTCATGACCCTTCTGGAACAGGAGGACATGGAGTTGATGACGTGTACCACGGCCAAATTATCGCACCAGAATGTGTCAGCTCGATTGGCGAATTCCCTTGCCCATAAATGCACTGCCAAGACTATGGGAAAAAGCTCAAGGAAAGTTAAATAATGGGTAACCCCTGATACGCTCCATGCCGCCGGCCGTTGGGCTGCACACCAGCGTCCTCCAAAGTATATGCCGAAACCAACACCCCCTGCTGAATCTGTGTGTACCTGCAATTGTGTCCCCACATTTAACTTGTCCCTCCAGAAACTTACTCCGTTGTACTCTTTTAGGAATTCAGCCCAGGTACCTAGATCCTCCCTCATGTCCCGTGTCACCCTTCGTGATGGTATTGTGGAGGGTTTCCTGCCAATGGTATGTACAGCCTGGACAAAAAGGCCCGCCCGGGTGCTATTACCCTGCAAGCAAAGTTTAAACTTCCCAGTAATGACTGCAGATTACGAACCGTAACCTTTTTTGCCACTCTGCACGCCCGCAACTTCTCTCGCAGTACTTCGAGCTTATCCCCAGGTAGACATGACATCATCAGTACCGTATCTATTTCTATTCCCAGGTATGTGATTTTGGTGGATGGTCCCTCCATTTTCTCTGGTGCTAAGGGAAGGCCCAATCAGGCTGCCAATCGTTCAAATTCCTTCAATAATTGTTCACCCTCACGCGGAGCTGGGGAGGCAGTTATTTCATCCAGATATTTTGATACTTGACCCCGCCGCATGCCCCGCCTGAATAGCCATTCGACGAGGGAGCTGAAACATTCAAACAGCGAACAGGATATTGAGCAACCCATGGGCATTGCCCGATCGTAGAAATATGCCCCTTTAAACTTCATTCCTAACAGGTGGAAGCTCTCCGGGTGAACGGGCAGAAGGCAAAATGCTGACTTCACGTTGCACTTTGTTAAGTGGGCACCCTTCCCAAATCTCCTGATTCTATCTATTGCCTCGTCAAATGATGTGTACCGTACGGATGTTAACTCCCGTGGTATCGCGTCATTCTCTGAACGGCCCCTCAGATATGATAGCTGATGTATGAGGCAAAATTCGCCCTGTGCCTTTTTTTGCACAGTCCCCAATGGTGATACCACAAAAGCGCCGAGGGGTGGCTCAGCGAATGGACCTGCGATTCTCCCCACTTTTACCTCATTATTGATCTTATTCTGGACTATCCCTTTAATTCCCTTTACTGATTTCAGGTTGGGTGGTTCCTGTCCGTGTCCTACTAAGCCCGCAGGGATAACAAAACCAAGTTTAAAACCATTTAACACATATTCCACCTCTGACCTATCAGGGTGGTATAGGAGAGCTGACTCTAATTCCTGTACATTAATTGGGGTTGGGCCCCTTCCCCTTCCCGGTTCCCTGCTGTCCACGTTGGTTATTCGAATTCGGGCCTGGTCCCGAGGTGTTTCGCCTATCCTCCATTCGGTTTGCCCCTGTAACAATTTAAAGAGAGATGTGTCCCCCCGCACACTGCGCAGGTGTGGCGGAATGCACATGTCCCTCTGGTACAACAACCGTTATTGTTATATTCCCAGCATGTCCCCCGTCCAGTGCGCTTATTTTCCAATCTATTTGGGTCATTAGCCGGGGCCACTCCCCCTTTTATTAGGACGTGACCACTGTCAGTTTTGGGAGCGTTCCTCATGTCGACCATGCAGTCAAGCCAGAGGTCCTGAGCATGGCAATCCCACCGCAAACCTGGGGTGGAAAGCTGCCCTATGCCTAAAGGCCTCGTCATACCGAAGCCAGGCACCTGGGGCCCTCACACCATATGCCCTTTTTATTATATTGGCATATTTCAATAATTCTATGGCCCGATCCGGGTACACTTCTAGCGAGACCCCCAAATAAATTGAGAAAGCTGACGACCAATTGGCCCAATTTCTATCAGCTTTGGGGCGTCGAGGTTTTTTCTTATCTGTCTTCTCTTCCTCTTCAGCAGGATCCACGGTGGGATCACTGAAAAGGAGGGCAAAGATATCTATATATTCCCCTTTCCAGATTTTTTCCCTAGTAGCATATGGGAGGTGCTCCCCTATGGGAGCTGAGAGGTCGGAGTATCCCCCACCCACCCCAGGGGAGGGAGAGGGCGGAAACCACCAACTGGTGCTAATGGGGTTTGTGTAAGCGCAGGTTGCGTGCTTGTATACCACTCCCCTCTTTGCCCTCTTGTCCCCCAAGGCTGAAAGCTACCGTCCCCAGCCCTTGCTCCCCCAGGCGAGGGGATGGGTGTGACCCTAACCCATGAGCCATTCCACCACAGTGTCTGTCCCACCTGACTCCGCACTGAAGTGGGTGCCTGGGGGGCTTGGTATTCCGGATGGGTCCTGTTCAGGCCCACACACCCCGTGCTCCTCCCAGAATCTGCCCGCATCCCCAAGTTCCCCAGCTGGTGTTGTAGCCGTGCGGAAGTGTTTGCCAGCCAATGTGCACCTAAACCTTGCCCTCGTGTTTCCCACTCTTGCTCCCCATGTGCCCAGTTGTACCCACCTTCAGGTACCCATGGCAACTGCCACCTGGGGTCTTCCTGTCTGGTTTCTGTTGCCTGCCTTCTCTGCTCGTCCCTGGCCCTGAGTTCACGTTCCAAGGCCTGAATTCGATTCCATAGCTCCTGGTCTCTCCGCTCTGTATCTTCTCCTCTTCCTTCACCATCCTGGTTGTCTCCCCTATTTTCTCCTCCTCCTGCTTGGGGATACAAATTGTCCTTGGGCCTGTGTGGGCCCTCCCTTGGGGGGGCCCCCACAGCTGCCGAAGGGGGGGGCGTGCCTTCCCGCTTGTGCACTCTGATCCCGCCCCTCCTGATCCCATTCGATCGGGCGAAGTGTTCCTCCCATGGGGAGGGGCTTGTGTGCCCGCCCTGTCCTGGGCGGGAGGGTAGGCCGTGTCCCCCCCACTGCCATTCCGGCCCTTGGCTGTCCGTAGGTTCCCATTGCCCCGACTGATGTTGGTATGAGTCCCTAACGATGTCCTCCCTATAAAGCAACGGAGGGGCCCTGAGCCTATCCCCCCTCCACAGCGTGCGGGATATGTCCCCTCCCTTCTGCTCCCTTGAATCATTTGGGGGGGTGATCTCTGGTTGGGGGACTAGGCCCCCTCCCCCCACTCCCTTTGTTGCCCACAAGGGAGACCGACAAGGCCTCGCAGGCTTGGAGGCGGTCCCTCATCTCCCTTCTCGTGGGTGGGGGTGGGGTCGCCTCACTCACCGCCCCAGAGTAGCAGCCGCCCCCCGCTTTTTTGCTGTTTGCTCCTTCGCCTTTGTTTTCTTCTGTTTCCCCATCGTCACGTCACCGCACTCCTAGCTACTGTTCGCTGTGCTGTGTCCTAGCTGCAACTGAGGCTCTCTGACCCTGTCTGCAGCGTTCGTGTGGCATGTCTCCACCCCCTGGCAAATGGGAGGGGCTGCCCCCTCCCTCATCAACCAATCCGCGGCCTCCTAGATCATCATGTGCTGCCCAGGCGACCAATCAGGTCCCCGGGCAGCACATACGGGTTTTTTTTACACCCTTCGGGCTGCTCCATACTGTTTCCTGAGATGTCGGGGCGCGGCAACCCCCTCCTGCCACCATTTTGGTAGCGGAGGGCCCATGTTTCAATGGAAAACACGTTTGACTGTAACATTTTCTCCACCATTATATTTGGATGAAACATGGATGGTCTATACCTCCAATCGAAGGCATTAAGTGTACCAAATTTCAGAAAGATTGGATAAAGGAATCTGATTTTATAAACAGTTTAATTGTGTTATTTTGCAAAAACCTGCATATACTTTCATGGCTGTAACGTCTTTGTCTCTCATCTAATGTGGATGAAACTGGGCAAGTTTATACCCCTTCCCATGTTTACTTTCTATGCCAACTTTCAGAAGGATTGGATAAAAGTTTTGGTCGTATACATTATAAATGTATGTCTGACTGTAACATCATTTTAGTCCAACCAGTGTACATGAAATTTGGTAGGGCTGTATCTCACACCTTCAGGATCATCTCTGCTAAATATCAGAAAGATGTGATAGAGTCCCAATTTTATAAGCCTGCACAGCATATGCACAGAATGAACCTATGGCAGGGGTTCTCTTTTATGTCGCTGTGGTATAAGATCTGTTTGTGATGCCAATTGGCCAGCAGAAATGTCAACCAAGTATGCTCATTCTGTGCTGTGACTATCCCAATGTCTCTCCCCCACTTGTTACTGGGAAGTTGGAAGCATCTGTTTAGGAAAGAGCCAGTAGAGCAGGGGTGGAAAACGTCCGGCCCATCGGCCACTACCGGCTCGAGGGGCAATTTCAGCTGACCTGCCACCCTATCACCCTGCTTCATTGTTGTGTGGCCTGCGTCTGCCTCTCTGTGGCCCGGGTGGACATTTAATTGATTTTTAAATTGATTTGAATTGATTTTGACATGCGACTCTGGCACTTTCGGGGACCAACAATGTGGGCCTTGGCCTCCAAAAGGTTTCCCCATCCCTGCAGTAGAGATTCTCTTATGTCCTCTGTCACAGTGCTGCAGAATGTGATTGTGATGATAATTGAATAGCCTGGATGTGTAAAACATGTCTTCTGCTTGCTGGGATGCTATCTCCAAAGTCCTAGTTATGTTCCTTCTATGCCTGCCTCAGAGCTGCCCCCTATGCCCACCTTGAAGCCACCACCGATTGGTCCTGTTAAACTGGAAGCATGCAGAAATTGGCCAGTGAATGTGTCTGTCAGTCCTTGGGGTTTCTCTCCCTCCTCACTCCTACATTGTCCCTCCCCCTGCCATGCCAGGTGTCTTCCTCTGACTGGCACTGCATGTTCTATTTATCTGAATAATGGTCTTTTAGGCGACAGCTTTGATTGCTTATAAAATTGGTTCCCTTTATCCAGTCTTTCAGAATTTTGGTAAACATAGTGCATTGGGGGTACAATATCAGAATCAGAAATGAATCAGGTTAATCAGAAATGAATAAGAAAAAAAATATATAGCTGGAAATACATTTTTCAGTTTTTCCCCATTATTTCAAAAACAAAAGCTTGTTTTCATTTTTGTTTTCATTATTATTATTATTATTTTGTTTTCGTTATTACAGTAACAAAAAAGAAAAACATTTTTTTGTTTTGTTATTATAATAATGAAAATGAATTGCACACCCCTATAAATGTTTCAGCCCTACTGGACTAAAAGTTGTGTAGTAAACATTCTAGTTTCATTTCCCCAGTTTTGCTTCTGGACTGTCTTAGGAGCTGCTTGTCTCAGACTCTCAAAATGAGAAGGGGAAGAACTGCATACTGCTAAAATGTCTTGCTACGCATTTTTACAATTTGTCCAAAGTTATTGCTTTCAGGCTGTACAATCAATATGAAGGGAGCTAGATTTGAAATTAAATATTGGCCTTCACTCACTTTCAAAGTAATGAACATTAATAGCCATATAGTTTTGCTACCCTAAACAGTATAAATCATGTGGTGTTAATGAATTGCATTTTTCAGTTGTGAGTGAAGGGGACTCAATAGATATTTATAATGGAATATCAGATCCTTTACCTCTAGACCATGGGTTTGAGTATAACCTATTTCAGTGACTTGAAAGCCTTTAGACTTGGCATATCCGGCTCTATACACTGTGGTAAGTGTATAGTTATTCCATATGATTGTATGTGCACGTCAGGATTTTCAGACTGGTTAGTTGATAGCAGTTACAGTTACCGTTTACCATCATTTACCGCGTTCATGGTACATAGAAACTGGTTCTATTCTTGTTGGTGATGAACCAGAAAATGAAGTGGTGCAGAAAACTACTCCTTAAAGGACCCACTCACTATGAATTATTGTTGTTCAGAGGCAACTTAGTGATTGGATTGTTCTCACTCCTCCCTGAAGATCAGTGAATAGAGGGGCCATCCATATTTGGGTGTTTACTCACCTGCGCTGAGGCCCTTGATGGCAATAAGAATGGGAGAAGAGGCCACAAAATACAAAAGTTAGAAAATATAGAGAAAACTTATAGTAGAAATAGCAGTTTTCTGACTTCACAGATGCAGACGAAGTGCATAAGACTTTTAGTAGAAATAGCAGTTTTTAATGGGGGGAAAAAATCCTTAAATAATATTGACCAGCTTTACTGAACTGTTATATTTAGTAGATTTGTGAACGCATAAATTGCTCTTGGGTGGTTTAATTGCATCAGTTCACTTCTCAGTTGTTCACATCATAAGAACATTTACAACTGGCATCATTACTGGCACACTCCATTGAGAGACTTGGGGCCGAATAGGTGTGCAAAATGAATGACTTCCTGACCTTACATACCCTTGAGAAAAACAACTCGGAGCTGAGCAGCCTGGGCTGGATATGGGCAGCATTAAGCAATTCTGATACTTTCCCCCCCAGGTAAATTAACCTTAATATATTTGTGGCTCTAGTCTCCCCTCCCCGTCAAGTAAGCAGTTGAATCATTTGCACCAAATCTTACGGTAGCGAAAGACTTGGTTGAAATATTGGCTTCAGTTCAAGAATCCTGAAAGAATTAACATTTGAATCACTCAAAACCTTATTCATGAAGCTGATGACTATTTACATAATAAAAATGCATGACTTCACAAGGCAGCAGAGACTCTGAAGACTGTAGTCCTAATGTATGAACAACTTCAAGTGGTCGCTATTGGGGTGTGTTGGAATGCTACCAGATCTCAGTATTGCTTGTACAAAGAAATAGAAGTTCATCTAAATGCAAGTCAGAAGTGCCAGAGCAATACAGATCCCTATTGTGAGGGACTTTTCACTCCAATTGTGTGGGAGAGTGTTGTGCACTCAAACGACTGGGCTAGAGCTGTATCCTGTGGGCATCAGTTTCCCCACTGAGTGCCATGCCATGCCATTGTTGGTTGTGTTGTCAGTGGATCCAAGCAACTCTGGACACTTTATTCACTTCTTCATCCTTCCAATAAACTCTGTTCCTTATCTCTAACATACAGGGTCTTTATAAATAGAAGCAACCATTTGCCTGGCATTTTTTCCCTAAAGTTAGATACCTGTAGTACTGTATCTGGTATCACTGTGTGCAGGAATGTTGGGAGTTTAGAATTCTAAATCAGTTTAGAATCAGTACTGTTACCATAGTTAGTGTTACCCTAGTGATCAAATTGGCATACAGCATAGAACAGTTGCCCCATAGAACAACATAGCTTACAACATAGAATGGTTGCTTCTTTTTGTAGACCCTGTAGCTCTGCTTTGACCCTTCTGTAGAAAAGTCAGAATTTCACCTCCATAGATGAGCATAATTTCTTAGCAAGCACATAGAAGCAATCAGCACAGCAGGCACTTTTTGTTGTTATGCAGTCACAGGGTGAAAACAAATGTGACAGTGACCCACGTTGGTCTGGGACTCGCCTGCATGTTTGTTCCCTTGCCGCCAGATGTGGGCCCATGTATTCCCTGGGCTGGGTAGGCGGCTGCTACAGGACATGTCCTCCGGAAAATCTTAGGAGATACATCCCGGGCCAAGGCCTGCCCATCCGAGCCAATGCAGGCCTGCTGTTCAGCCCAGGCCTGTTGGGTCCACCCAGTCCCACTGCAAGGCAGGTCTGTGGATTGGGCCTGGAGGAGCGTGCTCACTTGGCTCTACTGGACAGCTTATCAGGGGGACCTGGAGGATTGTGGTCATCTTGGCTGTTAGGTGGCCAGGATGAGTGTGCTCCTCTTGGCCCCCCATGAGCTCTTTGGTGTGCCCGCCTGCCAAACAACTGATAGGGGGCACTCCTGAGGGAAGCACCAGCTGGCCATTCAGAGTAACAGATAGCTAACCTGGGCTGCTGCCATGGGACTGACTAGCTGTCACTCTGAAAGTCCAGGCACACACCCCTCCAGCGCCTCCCAGCTGCCAAACAGCTGATGGGGGGCACTCTGGAGGGATATGCTGGCCACCAAATAGCTAATGGGAGGCACTCTGAGGGCGGGAAAGCGGTGCCTGGACTTTCAGAGTGACAGCCAGCCGCCCCCGTGGAAGTGGCCTGAGGGGCTCTCTGTCATTTTGAATGGCTAGCTGCGGCTTCCTTTGGGAGCAACTCCCCCAATCAGCTGTTTGGCGGTTGGCTGTGCACACCAAACAGCTCATGGGGGGTTCAGGAGTGCTCCCCCCCCCCCCATCATCTGTTTGGCGGCAGCTTTTCCTGGGCTCGATTTTGCTGTGCCACATTGGCCAAGGAATCCTGTCCCACGTAGACAGTTCCTCGGGCTGCCCTGGGGCGTGGTGGGATCTGTGCTGGCAGCCCTCGTGCCTAGGTTAAGGGTTGGGGGCTGCTCGTGCAGACAGTTCACTCTGCCAACCCAAGGAGTGGCAGCTGCAGTGGTTCACTTCGAGGCGGGATGGGGAGCCGCCTCACAGCTGTTACATTTGTTTTCACCCACATTTAAAATCACTGTGACGGGCAGATCCAGGTTTTCCCACAGGCTGCACACAATGCATGCACACGGTGCATACTGAGTGTTTACCATGAACACATTGTGTGTGGTATGTGCATGTGCAGTACTTGTCTGTGGTGTGTGCATCAGGGCCTGAATCTCTAGTCTGCATGTCATACCAGTGAATACCAGTACCATTGCAGAGTAGGTGCTTTAATTGTAGTATTGCACTGTCTACGTGCTTTTTGTATGCATTGCTTATAGTCTTATTCTGTGACTCGTGAAATGACACCAATGTGAAAGATATTATTGCATTGACACGCATGGGAGAATGAGCTTCCGTGAACCATTGGCATAGTTTTCACAAGGGTGGTTTGTGTACATCGTTCTGAGTGTTACATCTGTAATATTAGTTTAGGACACAGGGCAAGATTTACCAGCTTAGTAAGGCTTTTGACTAATATTCTTTTCTTTTTCTTTACCACTAGGCGTGTTTTTATTAGCAAGCAGGAGGTTCTTATTGATCTGCAATGGATTGCTTTTTTGATAGAAGGCATTCAAGTGGTTTGACTACTATGGGGTGCCAAGCATGTAGATTGAAGTAATTGCTTTTATGGGAGAAGTGAGCAATACATAACTTTAGAGGTGAAATACACAAGGGAAAAATATCCTCTATAGTAAGACTCATCAAAAGAAAAGGATGTGACCCTGAATTTTTCAACAAAATAGTATTCATTTTTATATTGTGTCCTCTCCACTTTTTATTTTAAACTGCCTGGGAGGGAAAAAGAATAATATTGCTTCCCAAAAAGGTTTCAAGCAGCCCTAGGTATGAAATAGAAATTGCACTCTACCAATTCAGATGCAGATGTTGAGGGAGAAAAGGATCACCATGACACTAACAAAGTCAAAATATGATTTTCATAGGCTTTTTCCACAGTAAACTTAAGGGAGTTTTGTATTTAGCATTAAAAAGAAATCATGCAAGATTTGTTTTACCAAGTATGTAGTTATTGTAGAAAGAACCTGTGAATAGAAGCAAATGAGAAGCGAAATGGTGGATTTATTGGAGGAAAAATAGCTCGCGTCTCCTTTTTTCATTTTCTGTCTCCTGCAATCTTCACAGCTACTCTCTTTCTCTCTTCTTCCCTAGTCTGGTTGCAGTCCCTTTCATCTGAATCAAATGCTGGAGCAGCCTTTTCTTCACTCTCCTTTACTCTTCGTTTCTTGCCTCCCTCTCCCAATGCCCACTTTGTTCCAGGGTCTCCTTTTGTTCTGCTAGCCATTCCAATTCTGGTTCTTCCCTCTCCCTACACATAGATGCCCCACTGCTATCCTAGTCTCCTTTTCTCCGGTGAAGTGGTATCTCCCAACTGGCTTTCTTTTTGACCCACCTCATCTTCTGTAGCTTGGTCCTGTGTTCTACGGTTGCTACTAGAGTCTGGATCTTTAAGCAGTATCAGTAGCCTACTGTTAATAGGTCCAGAGTCTTATGTGGGGTAGATACTTTCAGGATTCACCATTTTTACAGCCAGATCCAACATACATGTAATCTAACTCCACAGTTGTAATCTAGAGCTAGCTGGCCCACACCCTACCCCTACTCCAAGCTTTTGGAGCATACCTTCAATTTCTCCAACTCCCTTCAGCTTGCATCTGGCAACTTCTTAATTACCCTATGGAGCTTTCCCCCTGGCAGTCTCTTCCTCGGTCTACTGCCTTTATGCTACTTGTCTCTGCCAATTAAAGCTATGGGATGCACGGGTGCCTTGAGTGGCAGGCTACTGGCTGTGATATGAGGAGCTGTGCCTGCCAGGCATTACTATAACATTCATTCTTATACTATGGAGCAGCAGAGGCTATTCTGTGTCAAGGACTGAGCTTGCCTTCCATTCCAGCTTGCCCTTAACTTTTTTTCAAAGATATTGGTTGTCTTGTTTTTGGTGCTGCATTTCATGCCTGGGTAGAATTTTTATTGAAAGCTACTTTTCAAAAGCTTCTTTATTTATATTAATAATCAAGGTTTTAAGAGGCATCCAAGGACTCGACTAGAATGGTTTTTGGCGGGGGGCAGGCCCACATCAGAAAGGAGCATGATGAAGAAGAGACTCTTTCACCCTTTCCTGACATGGCCGAATCCCCTGTTGAGTATTGCAATATCACACAATTCTCCAGAGGGGGCTAGAGGAGTCCCTTTGTTTGGATCCTTTCCAGTGTGGAGTTTCATGTCACAGCTCTTCAAAGGGGCAGGGGCAGGCAAACTCTTGGACGACAATCATCAGCGAGTGCCTGCCTTTGCTCCTTCCCCCTCTGTGGTACCTATGGGGAAATTCCTGACAGGACCATTGAAGGAACCTAATGGTCTGTCAGAATGGAGGGCCATTGTTTGCATTTAGTGAGGATGTCTACCAACCATGCAATGCTGGCATCAGCCACTGTGTCCACAGGCAAAGTGAAGCAAAATATGTTATTGATGTCTTGGAGGTAATTGATTTCGTTACATCTATCCAATGTTTTCTGAAAGATATTGAACCAGAGATACAATATTTCTTGTTTAATCTTTTTTTTTTTCTGTAGAGATGCAATATTGTTGATGTCTTTTGTAGCACACAGTAGTTAGTCATACTGACGGAGCAGAGAATTTCCTTCGCATCCGTGGGTACTTGTTGCTCTTTTACTTAGGTCAGACTTCATTCTGTTGGCAAGGAAAGTAAGCCTATAAAACTCTGACATCATGCAGTGATTTATTCAGGATAAGGTGATGGACAGCAAAGAACTTGCATTAAAAGCTATTCCAGATTGGTTTTCTCTTGGATTACAATATCATTGCTGAATATTAAGAGATTTGGAATGTGCTGAATGACTTTGAAAAGCACCTTTAAATATTTTTGCAGATGAAATCCTTCAGGCACACTGTTGGTGCACTTGGAGGATCAGGTGACTAATTTAAGAGGTGGCTGTTATATTTGTCAAGGTATTGAGTTTCAAGGACTACTACTACCCAATAGTTCTTGTTGAGAGCAAGCTCCAAAAATACAACACCAGTCAACATATGAGTAATTTCATTAACCACTCCATTCACTGAGCTGTGACATGTACATGTGGGCATCTTGTAGGCCTGCTAGTAACATTTGGTTTAGGAAATGTTATAGTTGGGACCCATAGAGTATGATCTCACACACCTGAGAGAGAGAGAGAGAGAGAGAGAGAGAGAGACTGCTTCTCTGTTCCTTAACATTTATATTACCATGGGGCCCTTGGAGCCCCAGTCAGGATTATTGGGCATAATGCATACATGTAGTACAATAATGTAACTATAAAGTAGAGTTAAAGTTGCAGGGAAGATATTTTTCATCATGTTTACAGCAGAAAAGACCTCAGCTATGATTTTTACCACTTCTGGCATAAATACTTTACATGCTGTTGGTAGTGTTAATGCTGGCAGGTCTTTGATTCTGTTTTTTCCCCAAAATAGAACTTAATAAGTTTATCTATATAAAATTCTGATATGTGTGTGTTGGTTGGTCAGTTGGTCTGGCCTAAGTCTTTATTATTCAAAGTTGTAGAGGGTCTGTTGAGGTTTTAAATGAAGGATCGACAAATCCTTTAGTGTCTGAAGGTTACAGGGCCATGGCGGGGACTGAAGTTATGCCCACCCAACATCAGCCCATAGGTAAAGCAAAGGGAACAGCAGTTACTGCTGTCGCAACTGCTGTACAGCTGTTGCTAATGTCACAATAGGCAGTTCTGACCACGGCCAAGTTGGAGGAGTTACCAAATAGGGTTGGCACAGTAGGGATCTATTAGAGGGGATAGGTGTAGATGGCTGGGGCTGAAGTTACGTCCACCCAACATCAACTCAGAGTGTCGCAGCTGCTGTACAGCTGTTGCAGGTGTCACAATAGTTCTGACCACAGCCAACTTGGAGGAGTTAGCAGTAGGGTAACACATGTCCCATTCCTACACCTGGTGGCCTGTCTGCCCGGGGATGAGGATAAGGGTGATTCAGTCAGTAGAGAGTTACTCCTAAAGGCTCTTAAAAATCTAAGAGATGAAGAAAAAGTAGTTCAGGTGATGTCTTCATTGGCCAAATATTGTCAGTGAGTATGAAAGCTTTCAGACTACACAGGGCTATTCCCCAGACCTGTAACAAGTCACAACTATAGACTGAGGATGTGCCTGTGTTGCCTGAAAGCTTGCTCACACTCAGCAGTAATTCTCTCAATAAAAGATATCATCTGAACAACTCTGTCTCCAGTGTTTACAGTTGGGACCAACATGGCAGCCACCTTCTATTTAGAAGATTAAGTAATAATGAGAGGGGAAGAGTGGTGTTACTTTGTTGGTCCCAAATATATTTTTATTTATTTATTTAAATAAATTTAGTATCCCGCCCCTCCTGCCACAGGCAGCTCAGGGCGGCTCACAACAGCATAACAGTCAAAACCATAAAACTATAAACATATGGGAGGCACAGGAGACACAGTAGATCAGATGACAACTTCCTTGGAACCAATTTCTGTAGCTCTAAAGCTTGCATACTTGCACTTTTAGAAGTTGACCCATTGAAATGGCATCATTGTAACTACTTTGTCAGTCATTGCACTAAGAAATAAGAAGGGAAGGTATTTTCATGGATTATAGTAGTTGATTAAAGGTAGGAAACAGAGTGGGAATAAATGGCAAGTTTTCACAGTGGAGAGGTCACCCAAGGATCTGTACTGGGACCTGTGCTTTTAACATATTTATTAATGATCTGGAAAAGTGTAAAGAAGCATTGCATAAACCTAGACGACGGCTGGAATTAGAGCATAGAAATGCCTTTTTGCCTGAAACAAGTTACACCTAAATCTCTCCTAACCATCACTCAACTTCCTTATCACTCTGTCACTGTCAGCTTGATGAAGCTGATACATTATTCCTTCAGCATATCTATCTTGCTCTAGCACCTCTTCATCTTTCTGTAAGGGTCAGCTACTTCTAAAGTAAACATTGCATTGTTTTGCTCCGTCCCCTCTGCCTTTAAACACGCCACTGTCTCCCCCATCCTCAAAAAGTCTGCTCTGGATCCCTCTGAACCCTCTTATTACCATCCTGTCTCGCTCCTCCCTTTTGCTTACAAGCTCCTTGAACGGGTTGTCTACTCCTGTTGCCTCAACCTCCTCTCTGCCAACTCCTCCCTTGACCCCCTTCAACCTGGCTTCCGTCCCCTTCACTCCACTGAAACCGCTCTTGCTAAGATCACCAATGATCTTCTTGTGGCTAAATCCAACCGCCTTTATTCTTGTCCTCCTTGATCTCTCTGCTGCCTTTGACACT
>QEPC01007042.1:1358800-1373889 GCA_003113815.1 Sphenodon punctatus
CCTTATCTCTGTTCAAAACTCTGCTGCCAGGATCATCCACCTAGCCCATCACTTTGACCACGTGCAGCCTCTCCTCTCCTCTCTCCACTGACTCCCTCTTCGTGAGCGTATTCTGCACAAGCTCCTTGTCTTCACCTACAAAGCCCTTTACAACCTCGCTCCCCCCTACCTCTCTGCCCTGATCTCCCTCTGAACCCCTGCTTGAGCACTCCGCTCCTCCTTCATCCCCTCCCTCACCCTCCCACGCCTTCCCTGCTCCCCCAACCGCCTTCGTCCCTTCTCCCTCACTGCCCCGCACGCCTGGAACTCCCTCCCTGCCCTCGTCTGCCTTGCCCCCACCCTCCACGCCTTCAAGTCCCTCCTCGAAACCCACCTCTTCCGCTCCGCTCTTCCTAACTCCTGCTAATCATCCCCACCCAGGGATATCCCCCACCTGTTAACTGCAAACTCACAGTTTACTGTAACCAAGCCAAGAACGTGTACCTGAGCTCTTGAATCTTCATGATTGTTGCATTCCTCGTCTCTCCCTCTGTTTTCCCCTTCCCTGTCTCTCCTCCTGCTGACTTTAGATTGTAAGCTCTCGAGCAGGGACCATGTCTGTCTTATTCTTTGTAAGAGTCAGGTACATCGCTGGTGCTTACATAAATGCTAATAATAATAATAATTAATAATAATCTATTTGGCTAAGGGAAAATTGGATTTTGACTTTTTTTTAAGCAGACTATGAAATCAGGGCAGGCCAAATAGTCCACAAGATTTCAACATGGGCTTAGCTGTCAGGGAAATGGTTTTGAAATATTAATTTTGCAATGATATTCTAATTTTATTGAAAAATATTTTCTTCTCCTTTTCCCCGTTGCAAGATAAAGTTTTGCCGTAAGTGTATAGACAGTGCATTCCATATATGTGGTTTTGTTTTCTGTCTCTGCTTACACTTAATTAACTCTGATAGATTGTAGGAATCATAATGATTGATGAAAAATAAATGACAGGCTGAGGAGCCAGCTGAGAGACAGTGATCAGTAAACATAGGCTGAGTGAGCAAGTAATGCTGGACTCGTCCCGCAAGTATTATGACAGATGACCATGACTACTAACCAAATGGGTTTGTTATATGTGAAAGGAATATATATAATTATAGATTGAGCAAAGAGGAAGAGAGGGAAAGAGGCCAACACTGGCAGGAAAGTCTACCACTGATAGTATAGAATCGCAAAGGATTTTCATAACAATCTAGAATTGCATTGGATCATAAATAGAACTTCAATCAAGAGCTTAAATGTAAACCAAACCACTAAGCTGTAGTTTGCCCGAAATAAAAAAAAACCTGTTAGTGCAGCCTGAAGACTAGCAAGAAAATAGGAAATGCTGAAGTTATCTCAAAATAAGCTTGAATTGTACTGTTGGAGCTGACTAAAATAATTCAATCAAAACTAGTTCGCATGATATTTTAAATACTGTAAATGTCAGTATTTAAAATATGAGAACCATTTTGGCGCGGGGGATAAAACGTCAAATGTGCCAGCATATAGTCGTTTTTGTTTCGAAAAGATATTTCAGTTATTTGTCAAAATATAAAATTGGCACTTTTAAATTTGATCTAGGAGGGTCTCATATAGTCTCAAATAAGCCAAATAACATTATCATATTCAGATTTATTACTTAGCTTTTGTCGCTTCCACCTTATCTGACCTTGTCTATTTTACATCATTCTCTGTTCCTCCAACAATGCTGGTGTTTGCTGCCGCATTTTTCTACATGTTGCACAGCCATTTCTTTGTTTTCTTCCATGCTTCCTCTTTGCATAGAACAGAAGTAGGCAAACTGTGGCTGTAGAGCCACATGCAACTCTTGGGCCCCATTGTAGCAAATTGATGCAACTCTCAGGATTAGGAAACGTTGCCTGGCATCGAAGATCCTCCAAAATCCTTTTATAAAGCCTTTTATCTTTCTAATTCCATATTGTTCCAAAGTAAATGGTTCCCTACTATGCTACATACAACTAACCAGCAAACAGTATTCTCTTATCTATCTTACTAACCTTAAAAAAGAAATGTCCCTGTGCATTTGTTTTCAGAGAATTTCTTCTCTTTCACTTAACGCTTCCCTATTGCCTTGCTTACCTCATTTGTGTCGCATCAAAATGAGTTTATAAACTTTTTGTTGTTGTTGACCAGGATCTTGTTTGATTCTATGAGGAAGCATGCATGTTTACTGTGGAACTGAAAACAATAATTTAAAGTAGCATAATACAGGTCTTCAGTGGCGCAGTGTTTCAGGGATCCGATCCTTGATCCTAGCCAATGTGTGAAAGTGCCCTTTATTAGGGGCAGTTCAAGTAGAGTGCAGACCAGGTTTTGTAGAGGAAAAAGAAGCAGTCGAGGGAGGTTGTGGTTGGCTAATGTATCTGTGAGCTGCAGAATAAAAGTGGCCTATGTTTTTTCTACCAAGGAGACTACCAGTGAAGCTATTTCAAATGCACTAATTGTACAGGGACATAACAAGTGGCACTGTGGTGGGCCTGGGCTCATGTCCCAATTATGGGCAAGGGGATGGGGGTCTCTGCTAGCAGTGACCCTTTCAAGAGGGCTCCCAGCCACCCTCAGCTGCCTGGCAAAGGTGGTGGTACCATGCTGGATCCCATTGAGCCCTTGGCCCATGGAAGGGTAGCAACCCCACCAGGAAGGAAGTTTGAAGAATGGGTGGGCATGGCTCCAGCACTCTACACCTGCTCATTCTGAAAACTAACTTACTTGGCAGGGCTCTTTCCATGTGTGTTACTAGAAAAGTTTCAGAATGGGCAGGGGCAGAGTCCTACTTCCTCCTCTGCACACTTTGATAAATTCCTAGTGGTGCTCAAACTGCTTTCAAAGTCCCCCTTGGAATCAAGGGCCCAGGCTTAACTGAGCCCCCTAACTCCATGGTAGCTACCCGCTGCTGCAAGTCTGTTGTTTTGGTAGACTTGTCTGGTGTCTGAGCTCATTACTAATTGTTTGTAATAATTGTCTCATTTTAATAAATGTCTTTGTTTGGAAATGTTTGTACCAAAACCATATTTAATTAATCTTTATCATTCACTATTCTTAGTCCATTTTGAACTATATTGCACTATTTTTGAGTACTGAAGCATTAGCAGCTTATCTAATTTTAACTGTGCAAAATACTTTTCAAAAACAATGAAAGAATATTAATACAATACATTGCTGGCATGTGTTTTTCATTGCCAGTGTCTTTCTTTGACCTCTAAATTATTCCATGGGAGACAAATGATGTCATATTAGACACAGCCTTATTTTCCAGTTGTTAGCAAAAAGACATTTTGAACCTCACCCACCCATAAAAATGACATGATCCTTTAAAGGTTTGTTTCACTCCCTTTTAAAATTAATAGAAAAAAAATATGCCACAATCCGTAGTCCGATATGTACACTGACAGAAATAGCATGCCTTTGCTTCCCATGCAGAGTTGTTGCTTGAGAAAATGCCTTAGTGAGAAACTATAACAAAGTAGTAATTTAAAAATACATCTATATTGTTATCAGTTGTTAATACACTGGAAAACATTTGTAGTTGGTTTGCTATAGATATTAGGTTTGTAGCTTTTTTAATTGTTTGTAGATTTTTTTTAAAAATCACTTTGTTTTTCTTTTTTAAAACATAGTTTGAATAAATTTGAATAAATAAATAAATACATAAACAATAAATTAAATAAATAAATAGAATGTGACATATTTTATACAAAATAAAGATGAATAAAGAAGGTTATTGGATCAACTTCTGTTGGTCAGTGTTTGCAAGCTTTAGAGCTTGTTCACAGTGCTCTTTCTCTGGCAGGAATAAGGAAGGCCAGAACTGAAAAATAGCTAAGCTTAGGTTCTGACTAGCATATGCTAGTTAATAGTCATTTCAGTTGAATAAGGTGTGTTGGTGACAAGCATATAAAGTAGTTATTTGAAAAGGTTGTCAGCAGTTAACACAGTTTAAAGACAATAAAGACAGTAAATAGCATGTAAATAGCAAACAGTGTTTGCAGTTTGTGTTTGTGGAGAAACTGAATGAGTTGTTTGCTTTTATCTTCACTGCAGAGGACATTGGAGAGATACCCACACCAGAGCGAGTCTTTGTAGGTGATGAATTGGAAGAACTGTCACAAATTAACTTGACTCTGGAAGAGGTTCTAGAGCAAACTGACAAATTGAATAGTAACAACTCTCCAGGACTTGATGGTATTCACCCCAGAGTTCTGAAGGAACTCAAATATGAAATTGTGGACCTACTAATGGTAACTTGTAAGCTATCACTGAAATCTGCCATGGTACCTGAGGACTGGAGGGTAGTGAATGTAACACCGATCTTTAAAAAGAGCTCCAGAGGTGAACCAGGTAACTAGAGACTGGTGAGCCTCACGTTGGTGCCAGGCAAACTGGTGGAGATGATTATCAAGATCAGAATGACTGGGTATATTGATAAATATAGTATAATGGGGAAAACTCAACATGGATTTAGCAAAGGGAAGTCGTGCCTCACTAATCTACTGGAATTTTTTGAGGGAGTAAATAAGCATGTGGATAAGGGTGATCCAGTTGATATAATGTATCTGGATTTTCAGAAGGTGTTTGATAAGGTCCTTCATGAGAGAATCTTGAGGAAACGAAGTAGTCATGGGATTGTCCTTTCAAGTCCTTGAAAAGACTTGCGAGATCAAAAATGGAGGGGTCATTCCTAGACAAGTTTTAATCCACAGGTAGTTTTGTGGTCTTAACATCCTACATGAGATCCTTCGCAATTGTACTGATTGTTTCATTTCACCAGCATTGTTTCCATTGTGGAGCATTTAGTGCATTGAATACAGTACACTTCACGTATTCCGATTGGCATGTTTAGTTGTAAATATCTTGTATCTGGGATTGTATTGGGTGTAGGAAGAGTGTTGATTATTTATTTTATTTATTCACAATTTTTAAAAAATCAAGTAAAATCCCCCCAATGCACAGCTCCCCAACTCTACCCTTACCCGCTAAATGCCTGGTCATACGAAAAGGTCTTACATCGCCTTTGGAAGATGAGCAGGTTCGGGCTTAGGTGAACCTTCTAAGGGAAGGGAGTTACATAATTGTTGGGGAGTCACTAAGAATGCCTCTGTGTTAGGGGTGTGCAACAGGAACCACCTTCATCTTTTTTTCACAGAAATAAATAAACCTGTATTCATGTTCTGTTTAAAACTAAATTTGTTTTAGTTACTAAATTTGTTTACTACTGTTTTCAATTGAAATCACTTTGCAGGTCTTCCATTCACTTAAACAGTGGTTTTACTTTGCCTCTCTGACACTTTCCTGAACCCAAACTTGCAGATAGTTCCCCAGGGTGGCAGAAATGTCGGAAAGAGACTGCCACGTAGCAGACAGTCACAGGATATAGCAGACAGACTCTGGCAGGCAGCAGGTACCAGGCACTGAAGCAGCAGTCACTGGTCATAATTGAAACCTTGATGTTGCCCCAAGTATGACAGGACTTCAATTTGGAGAGAGTGCCCTCGAGTGGCAGGACATATGACAGAGACACGCAGGCGGGCGGCAGCAGGCAGGCTCTGCCGTTGGCACCCTGAAGTGTGACAGTTGGTTCAGCTTGCAGAGAGAGCCCCAGGGGGCAGGACGTATGAAAGAGAAACACAGACAGACTGTGCTGGCAGCCCAAAGTGTGACAGGGGTTCAACTTGCAGAAAGTGAGAGAGACAGGGCAGGAGGAGCAGCAGGTACTGGCACTGGCATTTGCACCCCAAGTGGTGACAGGGCTTCAGGTTGCAGATAGTGCACCATGGGGGCAGGACATATGAGAGAGAGAGAGACAGATAGGCAGCAGTGGCAAACAGGCAGGCTCTGGCATTGGTACCCCAAAGTATGATGGGAACTGACTTGCAGAGAACGCCCAAGGGTGGCAGGGCAACATGTGAGGTAGAGGTAGTGACAGGTGGGCACTGGACAGTTAGCAGCATCCCAGATGTAACAGGGTGTCATCTTGCAGAGAGTGCCCTGGAGGTGGAGGGGGTGCAGAATAACAGAAGAGAAAGGGAAAGAGAGAGACTGTCAGGGCTGCAGCATTTGGGCAGGAGGGGTTGAGAGCAGAGAGAGAGGGTATATGGGCAGGATGGAGCAGCAATGCTCAGCCTGGACTTGGCAGGGTACCGTTCACTCCTTCTCACAGGGCAGCTCAGGGAACCCCAGCAGTGGGAGGTTGACCTTCCACCAATTTTCCACTAGCTTTCTCATCAATTCAGGTGCTATTTGTGAGGGCTCACAAATATGTGGGGAGAACACCCGTTACTTGGCACACTGGTTGGTAGGCATGACAAGAGTTCTGCTGCCATCTTGGCCAGGCTCTGCCACATCTGGCCTGTGTGTGCCCAGTAGGTCAATAGATTGCTGCTGGGAACCTCAAGGGGCTTGAGGTAGCGGTTGACAGATATCTCAATGCTATCCCTTTCCTGTGAGACGCGGCTGCTGCCTCCAGCCACCATCCTGACAACCTGTGCCCTCTGAGCCTGCCTTGGGGTTGTCTATCAGGGGGTGACGGAAGTGCTGCTGCTGCTGCGGCTGGTGCTGTCACTCTTGCTAGGGGTACTCCGTGGTCCCTCTCCCCTGCCACTGGAAAGGTAACCCCCCCCCATCAGTGCCCTTCTCCTCTCTTGTGCCCCTCTCTGCCCTCCGTAGCTTGAGTGAAGGTTGGGGAGTGAGCTGCCACACCCCCTTTCAGTGTGCTAGCAGGCTGCATAGAGTGAAAAAGGGGGTGCGGGGTGAGAGGAGTGGTGAGAGAACAAAAACAAATCTCTGTTACTGAAACAAATGTGGGCAAATTCTTTTTAGTAGCAGAAGTAACTAAAATGAATTGCACAT
Source organism: Sphenodon punctatus (assembly GCA_003113815.1). Lineage (NCBI taxonomy): Eukaryota > Metazoa > Chordata > Lepidosauria > Sphenodontia > Sphenodontidae > Sphenodon > Sphenodon punctatus. Next base: position 1,365,691 of record QEPC01007042.1, read on the forward strand.
TGCTATTCTTTGGGTACCCTGCCCTTGTTGGGCAGATGGTGCCTGCATGAGTGCACTCCCGGCTCACTTCAGAAGCTGTGATGGGGAATAAGGATGGAGATAGACTTTCAGATCTGTGGGGTGCATATCTGACTGGCTTTATAGGTCAAAACCAGCACCGTGACTTGTGCCTTAAAGCCAGTGCAGACTTTGGAGCACTGGTTTAATGGGCTCACAGTGACCCACCCATGACAGAAAGCAGGCCACCACATTTATTTATTTATTTATTTAATAGATTTATATCCCGCCCCTCCTGCCATGCAGCCCGGGGCGGCTTACAACAATAAAACACAATAAAAACAATTTAGAACACTCAGTACAAAAAAAATATTTAAAATATTTAAAACAGGGCTAACAATATATAAATAAAAGTGATCAGTTAGGTGGGGGAGAAGCTACAGCTTCTCCCCCACCTAACTTGGCACAAGCTACAGCTTCGCAGTCCCACATACAGCACATTGCAGTAGTCTAGGCTTGAGGTTAAAAAGACATGGATGGCTGTGATAAAGTGAGATCCTTGAGTTTTACACCTGCCGCTGTGGCTTGGTCTTGTACTTTATGTGGCTGTGTACTGGTTTGTACTCTCAACGCCATGTTGACCAAATAAAAGGTACCATCTTAACTATTTGGTCTCTTATCCGTCATATTTTGGGCCAACACTCTAGAAATACATGCATGTCTGACATCTATACAGCACTGGAAAAGTAGCCAAAGGGTTAAAAACTTGATATTTCCGATTGTGACAAGAGATCATATAGTTGTTTGCTGTACACAGTATAATATGTTTTGCTTTCGATCACTGTCCTTTTTTTTAATACTAAAATGGACTATGGAAGTAAGCTATCACTGTTTATCGCTAGATACAGCAAGCATATTATAGAATCATTCCATGGCATTCTGCCTCTTCTAGTAAGTTAATGAGAATTCATTGTTTTTAACCTTCATCCTGTACTTACACAAAATCAGAACAGGCTGAAAATACATAATGAATAAGCTATATAGACACACTTTATATTGCTGAACAAAATGCATTCGAGTTTACATATCAAGGTTTTTTTCCTGTTATCCTTACGAGAATAAGGTTTTACTTACTGGCTTTTACAATCTTTAGCTGACTTGGTGTTTAACTTGGGCACGCCCTCAATGCTTTGGCAGCTTATCTCCATTCCTGGGTCCCCAGCCTGCTTCTTTCTTCTACCACTAGCAATAGCAACCAGGGCGCTTTAGTATTTCCAGGGCCAAGGACAAAAATAAAATATGGGGGTCCCCCATTACCCCACCATCTTCAAATGGCCCTGACCTCTTCAGCAGTTGACAGTCTGGTGCTTACTTATGAACACAAAGTGCCATATAAGTTTCCATATAAGTTCCTTTTCAAAAACAAACAAAAACCACATCACTGCAATGTGCAGGTGAAACCACAAAACTGAGGCAGGACATTTGGTCACATCCACTTGTATTCATTCATTCATTCATTCATTCATTCATTCATTCTCTTTCTCTTTCACACACACCCAGGCATCATCCCCCTTCCCTTTCCATGCACCAGCACGAGGAAAGTGCAGCTTCCTCCAGCAGCCCAATCATATTGTGGGAAAAGTGGGGGGGATTCTTAACACTGGCTGCAGCAAGGGACCACAGCTCTGTGGAGCCCTAAAGACATTGTGTTTGGAGCTCCACTGGGAGGGGACCTGGCCACTGCTGCTTTGGAGCTGCTTTGGTAACTGTTTGGAAGCTGCAGCTGATGCAGAACGTGGCGGCTTGGCTCCTTTTGCGGGGAATGAGCCACAGGGAGCACATTACACCAGTACTCCGCAGTCTGCACTGGCTGCCTATGGCTTTCCGGCCACAATTAAGGGTGCTGGTTTTGACTGTTCAAGCCCTAAATGGTCTGGGCCCCACATATCTGAGAGACCTCTTGTCCTACCATGTTCCATTGTGCCAGCTATGGCTGGCCGGGAGTGCCCTCTTGCACGTTCCATCTGCTACTCTTGTCCAAAGGATGGGTGTGCTCAGGAGGGCATTCTCAGTCTCTGCCCCAGTTTTATGGAACTCCCTTCCACCAGAGGTTCCTTTGAGCCTGAGCATCTTCTGTAGGTGGCCGGTGCAAGACTTTCTGTTTAAAAAGCATTTGGTGGGTGGGGATAAGGGTTGGTTGGGAAATTGTGGGTGGTGGCTGGATGGAGGGGTTTGGGGGCTGGGGTGGGTTTGGGGTGTAGTGAGGGGAAAGATTGGTGGGGGTGTTGGGATTTTGATGCTATTTGTTTTGTTAGCTGCCCTGAGCCATTTGGGAAGGGTGGGGTTAAAAATTGGGAAAATAAATAAACGGCGGGAGGGCAGTGAAGGGCATTCCGCAGGGCCCCTAGCAATGCATAAACATGCAGGGTATGGGGCCATGGCCCCTACTTAGGGACAGAAGCATATCTGATTTTGGGCCGGACCGCCCAGTTGGCTTCTGTCCTGGTCCTAAGCCCCCAGTGATATTTGTGGTTTTGTTGCTGCTGTTGGTTTTTGTGTAGGATTTTAGTCTCTGACTGTCTTTTTACAAGCAGTTTGGGTGAGCCAGGTGTATATCACCACTTCCTTCAGTCATAATAAATGTTCAAACTGGTAACAAAACATGTGTATGTAGAGGTGATGGAGCGTGGGAAGGAAGAAGTGTCTGTGCCTTTGCATAAATCGGGTGGACAAAGTTCCCAACCCCAAGAAACACCGACCAAAAGTTTCATATGACTGAAAGCCACAAGACTAACGCACATACACAAGCCTCTCCTGCTTTGTGATTGGCTGGCGGAGCCAGTGCTCTCTTGAGATTCTGAGGAGCAGCTGGAGTTCAGCTGCTGAGGCTCTGGTGCAGTGAAGTAAGACACAGGCCAATAAGGCAGTGCAGGTTCCAGGACTGAGCCAGACTTGAACTGTCCAAGAGTCACATGCAGCTCCCAAACCACAGTTTCCCCAAATTTACTATAAATACGTCCACACAACTTACTTTCCACTGTGCACTTCACTGCTGTGCATGCATGTTTTCTGCTGTTTGCTTTTTACTAGAGCAGGGGTGGGGAGCCTTTTTCCTCCCAAGGGCGACTTTGAAAATTAGTACAAAATCTGAGGGCCACACAAAAGTTGGGGGTGTGGGTGCTTAAGAGGCGTACTCAAGAAAAGGAGGGCCCAGATCATGGATCTGTCCCCTCTCTTTATGTGCACAGCCTCATCTTTGCTCCCTTACCCTGAGCTCAGTTTTTCAGTGGTGGGAGGTAGAACTGGATCCAGGAACTGGAAAGAGACCACACACAAACTTGCCATGGGTCACATTTGGCCTATGGGCCTGAGGTTTCCCCATCCCTGCACTAGAGGAATAAAATGTATAGGAAAACCCACCAAAACAGATATTTCTAACTTGTATTCTCACAGCTGTGCTATTGTAGAGACTATAGAACCGATTCTCAGAGATGTTCAGCACCAGCAGCAACCCTCAGTGACTCAGTCCTCCTTATCCTGATCTGCAGATATCATACGTCAGATAACTGCTTTATCTCTCAGTCCCACTTCCCACAAGTCTTCTGAATTACTGGAATTATTCTGCGTGAGAATGAACAAGAACATTTCATACCAAACAATGCGTGCATCCTAACAATTGTTGTAGTTTGTTTAGACAAAATTTTAAAAGTATCACATCATGCGCTTGTATGCCTGCTCAAAACTCATTGGGGAATGAAATGCTGCCATCTGTTAACTTTACATTTTGATGTGAGGACACAAATGCCAGCAACATCAAGGGCGTATTACATAAATAGTGAGTGAAGCCATAGGAGACATTTTGTAGTACTTGTGCTACATGCTAAGTGTTTGAGATCCAGAGTTGGCAGGGAAGAATTTAATATCAGAGATGATGAATGAGAAGTAATAATAAGAAGGGTGAACAAAGGTGGGAGACAGTACATAGGGTCCCCATGGTGCAGTGTTCTCAGTGTACTATTTAAGCTTTAATGACCCGTTGAGAGGTTTTAGCAATAAAGTAATGACCAACTAGTGGAGTTAAGGCCTGAGGTGATACCATGAACAGTGAAGAATGACAAAGGTCCTAAATACTATTACAGCATTTGCTCTCCCAAGTTTATACCAAAAGATTTTTGAATGCTCCTTGTTTAAGTGTGTATGTGTGTGAAACAAGGGATGAGAAAAGTACAGCTGACTACTAAAGATAAACTGTTCTTGAAATACATGGCAACATCAACACCTTTTGTTTAGTCCGATATTTGTTTCAAATTAATTGCATCATTGTGACTTCCAGTAGTAGCACTTATCTGCTTTCATTTCAGCTCCTCCTTTTTCCCTCTTTCATTTTTAAAATTCCTATCTGTGAAGGATTGGAGAGACACATGTCAAAGTCATAGGGACATAATTTAGTCCTACCTGTTTGTTTCCAACAAAAAGACTTGAAAAATTGAAGGAAGTGGAAATGGGGGAAAACTCTCAGGAAAACCACTCACACATTTGCACACCATTACCCTAGTTACAAACTTGACAGTGGTGACTGATGTTAGCCACTCAGATATATGCATGAGGTGACAAAGCACTAATGGCATTTTGACATCTGTAACAACACATGGCTTGTCGTGTCATATTGCTTAAATATGCCATAGCTTAGGGGACATTATATGAATGCATCAAATATGCATTAAGTATGAATTGCAGTGGAAAAGAACTTCAGGGCAAAAACCTTATGGAGGTTCAGCAGACAAACATATTACTATTTGTTCTACAGAACCTTCATATTAATTTTTAAGAAAATACTGAATACTACATCTTTAAGAAAACTGTAAAGACACTCTCCACTGTGACTACAGAGAGATTTAAAAATGAATTTCCTCAGACCCACAAGAAAAAAGCATATTGAACTGGTATGCAAAGAGAGTATGTGGTTATGTTTGGTTATAAAGCTCCTCTGTTGTATTGAGCATGAAATAGAGATGTCATTTAAAAGAAAATGTCAAATCTTAGCTAAGATAAAAAGAATTCAACATAACAAATGAATTGACCAGAAATCAATACTTAATTCAGAGAGCAGTGGCAACTCAACAGAAAGGAATCCCATTAGGTTCTTAATAATTGCCTTAGAGCAAGTGTGACTAGTAAAAAGAAGTCAATCTAATAAAAATAACCAAGTATTTATATAGCACAAGCAATATACCTGGTGCTGTACAATTATTAATTATAGACAGGTTATAATATAGGCTGGTGGGGGAGAGGGCGAATGGCAAGATTCACTGCCTTTTGCCTGATTGCACTAGGAGTGTGATTCCAGATGGGTAGAAGGGCAGTGGTTGGCAACGGAAAGAAGGGAGGGAGTGGGAGTGGGTGCTGCCATAGATTGGGATCTGCATGCTTCCCTTATACCCTTGGCATTGTACCCCATACTCTAAATAATTTGCAATCTGAAAAAGAAAAGTTGGCAAAGACTGGGGTTTACAGTACCCAAAGTTACACATTAGGCCAGTGGTAGAGATGGAAATAGAAACTAGATCTTTCAAGTCCCTAGTCCAGTGCCTTAATCACTACACCACACCGTCTTCCAAGTTCATGGAACTTAGACTCTTAATTTAGTTTTGATAATTTTGACCATTGAGAATAGGTTTCCTCTTAAGAAAGTGTTAAATGACGGCACTACAGTATATTTCTGGGCAAGACCATGAATGATCTCTAAAGACTGCTATTGAAATCCCTGAAAATAAAGATGTGCTGTTTAGTCACTATAAAATATTTTTCTTATTAAAATAACATGTTTTTATAACACGTTTTATCTTTCAGCTTCTCTCTTGAAAGGACTGAAACACACTAATATTGTGCTGCTTCATGACATCATTCACACCAAGGAGACATTGACACTTGTGTTTGAGTATGTGGTAAGTGAAATTAATTTAACATTGTATAGTCTCAGCCAAAGGTTTGTCAAAATACAAAGATTGCCACAGACTTCAAAGGACATTGGATCTGCCCACAATAACCTGTTTTGCCCACCATGAGATTCTTTTAAACAGTTCTTTTAAAAGGAACGGTTCCTAATGAAGTATATTGAAACTGGAAACCTGGCTACTGTAACCATATATTAGAGCCAGATTAACTGACATAGTGCTTTTTAATAAGGGGTCAGAGTAATGTTAAAATGACTTTTGGCCATTTTATTAGCTTGTATTTGTTGCCATGGGCTGTTCATTTGAAAACTTTGTAAAGTCCCACAATGGGTAGTAATTTTAGGCAGCAAGAGCAAATAAGGTTAAAATGCTCTACAGGTAACTGCTAAATCAAAAAAGAGACTGTGGCATATGAAAATGGCTTTCATTGCACCTATCTGGTGTATGGCTTCTGAAAGACCTTTTTTAGTAAGCAATGTCAGTAAGAAAAATCTGAGCCATAAAATATAGACTTCATAGAGCCTTTTTACCCCCAACTGGTATTTCAGATATTAATCAAAACGTCAATGTACAAACACAAGGTAATGACTACTTGTGTTCCTAGTACTACTTTCCAAAGTCTTGGGCTTGAACTCCTACATTTTTCCAAGACAAACATATAGTATATTTGAAGAACTACTACTTCAGCGTTTAGCTGTGGAATTATGCAATGTCGCATCATAATTAATTTCCCAATTTTTATAGCTGGATCTAAGAATATATAATTTATAAGAAACAAATGAGTCTAGAGCAGATTTGACTATAATGGAGTATCTGTCATTGAATTACTGTCAGTAAGACTCTGCATTTATAAAATGAAATTATTGTTAGTGTATTTGGGTTTTTTTACCATAAGATCCATGGCTTGACTTACATGGCATTGTTTTCTTGCTAGAGTGTTTTTGTTTCATTTTTGCATTGTGAAGTGCACTGTCACATGGCAAAGTCATTCAGTTTGCCTATTTACATATAAATGATGCATCTTGATATGGTCATTTGGCTACAGAATGACTAGAACACAGCAGTGGCATACATCATGTATTAGGCATCAGGTGAAGATAAATCAATACAATCCTAATTCCTTTTTGTTTTATCAATAATTCCAGTGTCTCTAATTTAGAAACTGAATTAGCATTGGAAAAGCCTTGGCATTTAATCTTAGATAATAAAACACATAATTTTAATTTAGTTCAATGATAACACATAATTTTCCATGAATACAGTTTGGTATCCATATGTTAACTACTGCATTTACTATATTTACTACAGTGACTTGAAAAGAAAAAAATCATTTTCCATTAGGGATATAATGGGATAGTTTGCCGCTTTTGTTAACTTCAAATGACTAAAATATTTCCATTGAGTTTCAACATTCTAAGATATTTTTTTTTAAAAAGTAAAACCTCCTGCTTCATTAAAATTAAAGGACTCTCTCCTGCAGAGACTTAATGCTTCTGCTCAACCTCCTACGTGTGAGCCCATTCAACTTTATTTAGGTATTGATTCCTAATACAAAGCGCTATTTCCAGCCTCACTGCTTGGCTTTGTAATTAGTAAAACCAAACCAATTAGTTAACTAATTGGTAATAAATAAACTGTATAGAAAAAAGCAACACTTACATTGGAACTTTGTGAAGGCATAAGGTTCCACCCACGTGGATCTGATTTAATGATCATGACATAGGCTATGCTAATGTAAACAGTGTTCCACTGTAAGTTACATTATTGGTGGTGTACTCAAAAATGTACAATTCCAACATAAAAATTGACCACAAAGAACACTAAATCTGTGTGTGTGTAGCAATGTGGACCTGGACCCGGATAAGTCCCTGCAGGCCCGCTGCTCCACACAGGCCAGTCCACATGGAAATTAGCTCTTTGCCAAAGTCCTTTACTCCAAGTTCTCCACCATACATTCTAACATAGGCCGTTTTTAGATGAGCCTCCTCTCTTTGCAGATTTCTCAATTCGCTGTCAGCAATCTTGTGTGTGTGTGAAGGCGGGTAATTTAGACATGCCTCCCTGCACCAGAAGTTTCCTGGCCACCACTGGAAACAGCGGCACTGGGTGGCTCGTGCACTGTTTTACATCCAGATTTGTCAAACCCCTATATCGTCAGAAGGTAAAAAGAATTCATGAGCTGCCCAGCGCTACTGTTTCCGGTGTTGGCCAGGCGACTTCCAGTGCAGGGAGACATATCTAAACTGAG
>QEPC01007042.1:1373982-1403168 GCA_003113815.1 Sphenodon punctatus
CCCCATGAGATTGCTGAGAGTGGATTGAGAAATCTGCAAAGAGGAAGCTCCTCTAAAACGTGCATAGTCTCTCCACGATCTTACAGAGAGCCAAGCCCCATACCCTCTGGCTCTTCTGCCCCCTTGGTCGTATAATCTAGCCAGACTCCTCCTGGAGATAGGCTTCATGGGGCAGCCTCAAGCTGTGGGCTTGCTCAGCCCTCTAGATAGAACCTCCGCCTGGCTTCTGCCTCCGAGGAAGTCTCTTTGGAGTTCTCTTGAGGCAGAGCTCCAGCTCCTGCCTCCAGCACAGCTAACTCCTTATGAGCCCTCTGACTCTGTCTGAGGTTTCAGGGGAGAAGGGTAGGGGGGTACGAACCTCACACACCCAACCTTGAAGGCAGCGCCACCAGCCTGTAAATGGTCCCTCAGGATCTTAAGCAGTTTCTAGGGTCTATACCCACAGCCTAGCTCATCAGCAGGAGCCGGAGAAGAGCGCAATGCCTTATGGAGCTGTCGTCCACCCACACACAGACACAAACACTTTCACACGCGCACACACACCTGGGCCAGACAAGGGGCGAAGGGCCAGGATGTGATACAGGTGGGGAGTAAGAGTGCAGACCCCCAAGGATAGGGTGGAGGGAGAGGGACTCACTTCCAGGAGGGGACCAGCGGGTGGAAGGAGGAGGCCAAGGACAATTTCACCCACACTAGCTACCCAAACAACCCACACACTTACCAGAATCACACAGCACAGTCTCTCTACAGTCAACATTTGTCACTTGGATTGCACACACAATAGCGGGGGTGTGTGTGTGTGTCATCCAGTGTCTCAGGCACTAAGCACTTATCACCGGCAAGAGCTCTGAACTCGGGAGCTGCCTTTATTCCCTACTGAGGACAATGAATGCTGGCGCAGGCGCTCTGAGGGCCATGGCTGGGGCGTGGGGGGGGTGCCTAAGCGAAGCTGCAGCAGCATGGCCTGACTGGGCTGAGGGCTCCCAGCTGGGACGTGCAGCTCCAGGGCTGTTTGTTTCTGAGTCAGGGGAGTCTCCGTACCATCCAAGAAGCCCCTTGTGGCTCAACTTCATTCGTGCACTCCAGCACGGGGCTGTTGGTGCTGGAGGCACAGATCCCGGCGGTGAATTCGTGGGAATCGGAGGAGCCATTGTGTGACCCCCCCGCCCCCAAGGGTTCTCTTCCAGGTGAGTCCCGGCGATCCCGTTCCTGATCCCTCCCTTGACCCCACAGGCCCCGATACAAGGGCCTGACACTCTGCTCTTACTCTGGGGCTGGCTCTGCCGTGCCCTAGCCCAGGTAGCCCTACTTGGCCTCTCCATCAGCCTGAGGATGCACCTCCTTAAAGGCCCAGTCTGCTCTGCTACAGTCTAGTAAATTTACACAGGAATGTGGCAATCTCCATATTGAACAGCCCTGTGGACCATCTAGTTAAGCTTCCCCTCTCTGACACCTGATGATTCAGAGTAGAAAGGAGATGCCAAGTTTTAGCACTAGGCTGGTGCTTAATAAACTGATATATTATTATTATTATTATTATTATTATTATTATTTATTGCACCAGCAGTGTACCTGGCACTGTACAATCAATAGTTGTAGGCAGGTCCCTACCCCAGGGGGCTTACATTCTAAGAGAGACAAGGGATGGGGAGACGAGGGAGAGGTGAACATCGGGAGAGATGAGATTCATGAGCTTGGGAAGTTGCAGGTGCACGTGCTTAACTTAGTTACAGGGAACTAACTTAGGCCACTTTCAGACCTCCCGCCCCACCCCCTCCAACGCATATTCTGGGTGCGGGTGGAGGGGGGGGGGATGCTCAAGCCAGGATATGTGCAGGGATCGGCTGGTCTGAAAGTTCCCTCGTGTGGCTTTGCCAGCAAACACCCGCAGGGATGCGGAGCTGAATTTCCTGCTCTGCATCCCTGTGGGTGTTTGCCGGCAAAGCTGCATGGGGGGCCGGGGGGAAGCCTTTCAGACCGGCAGCACCCCGTGCATATCCTAACTGTGCATTCCCCCCCACTGCAGCCAGAATATGCATTGGGCGGGGGGGAGGTCTGAAGGCGGCCTTAGCTAGCTGTAAAACTAAGAGCTTAGTTTTAGCCTTGAGGCATGTGTTTTTATATTTCTCCCCAGAATTGAGGTAGCATTAACCAATTCTTGCACAGGTTTGGATATTTAGCTATCGAGGTCTGGATATTCTTGGTGTTCATATATATGTCCATTTCCCAGAGTTGGATATGATAAGAGTTACTTCAGGATTGGGTCCTAAACTACTTAAGGAGATTTATATTTATTTAACTCTTATACGCTGTGGATAAGAGTTAAATTTACAGCTATTAGAACTATTATTTCTTTATTGTTCGGTAAATTGTATAAAATCTACTTTGAGAAGACAATTTGGTTGATGCAGCAGGACTCTCTTAATATTATGTTTGCTTTATTATTGCAGCTAATAAACTAAGGAAACCAAAACTATGAGATATATTCTATGAAAATTGAATCTGCTGTATTCTATGGATATGCCCTTTTGATGATTCTATGATTGCTGACGATGTTGCATCCTAATTGGAATTATTTGTATTTTTGTATTGTAATTGGAAATTAATGATGGCTGAATTAATTGTAAAATTTTATTTTGTTTTCTTTGCTACCTATTTTTGACTTGCGCTGTAAATAAACAACAACAATATTATTAGAACTATGATGTCGTCATTGCCACTAACGACTATCTCAGGTTTTATGAAAATCTTCTGAGAGATGAAGTAATTAAATAAGCGGTGAACATCTGGTGATCTGTAAGCATAGCTGGAACTATTATTATTATTATTAGCAAGCATTTATATAGCGCCAGCAATGTACCTGGCGTTTTACAAAGTAATGGAATAGACACCAGTGTGCCAGTAGGATGGTACTGATTCAGTAGAGAAATACCAGATTATCAGAGTTGTATAATTCAAAGTAGTTGAAATAATAGAATAAACTTAATTTGAGTGTTCTCAGATTTTTTTCTTTGCAGGCAATTTGAGTGTCCTGTGTTGGTGTGGGGACTGGACTAGATGGCCCTTGAGGTTCCTTCCAGCTCTACGACACTATGACTCTAGAATTTTTTGCTTGCATTACACAGGCTCATGTTAATTTTTATTGTTCGTGAGATTTTGTAACTTGTGCATGCGTCTTCTCTCATTCAGCGTGGAAATTAACTTGAGTTACATCTTGGATGTCAGGGCAGGGAAATCCAGCTCTGATGCTAACATGAGCTTGGAATGTGTGCATGGGGTTAATTTTTAATGTGAGGTTAACATACGTGAAAATTACAACGTGTAGAGGCTTGCTGTAACAGAGCGGATGTTGCTGGCTCTGTTCCAAGGCAGCTGGCCCTTTAAATCTCTGGCCAGAGCCTAGGTCATTAAGCCCAGGTGAGCAGGGCTGACTCTAAAAGTTGAGGCCAGGCTGCAGGTGGAGATAGGTAGCGTGCGAGGTGGTGAGTGGGAGGCCCTGGGAGAGAAGGCGCACATATGGAAGTGAGAGAGAGAGCAAACCGTCAGCAGTGGTGTCATCCAACAGTGGGAACGGAGTGAAAATAGACTGGGAGCTCCAAGATCGCCTGGTAAAGGTACTCTGGGACCTGGTAGGGGGTTGAAATGGGGTTGGGATAGTTTTGTCATACTAGCATTGTAACATATGCAGGAATCGGTTACATTTGGTAACAGATCCCTTACAGTCATGTGACCTGGTGCAGGGGAAAAAACCCAGAAGGAATCTTAGCTTACAGCTAATTTAACGTGAGATAATCAACTCATGTGCAAGCAGCCTATATATAGACAGGGAAGCATGGGCATGCTGTGAAACAATCGCTGAAGCACAAGTGTGCCCCCAAAGGTTGGGAACCTTGAAGTTAGACACCACATTCACACCTGCGGCGGCACGCAGATTTTGGCTCCCGCAAGTCAAAATCTGTGCAGAGTTTGGCCACTGTGAAAGCCTACCCCATCCCATGTGGCTTTGCCAGAGATCACCCGGAAGAGTACAGAACAGGGAATCCAGCACAGCAGCATTGGGGGATGGGGGGGGCTTTCACACCGGCCGAACTCTGCGCAGATTTTGGCTCTCACAACTTCTCCCGTAGATTTTACTTAATTAGGAAATAGGTAGGAAGGTTCTTGTTTTGACATCTCCCCAGACAATGGGCAACTGTAAAGGGAGTAATGTGTACATCACTCAGACAGTAACCACAGGCTCCATAAGGTTCCAGCTTAACAGGCTTCATTACAAGAACGAACTCTCCCAAACTCCCCCCAGTCCTCAACTGACTACGGCTTGGCTCAACCAGATCAAGGGGAACTTCTCTTAAAGTGAGAGTTCACCACAGGCACCAGAGTAAAGTGTCTAATTTCTACATAAAGCAACATTTTGGTATGATATTTGAACCCAGGCCTTTCAGTTCCAGAAATGACCTGTACTACCTGAATGACAGAACAAATATTAGTCTTGCCAAGAGTGCATTGGAGCTTAATAGCAGGGCATAATACTTTATTTTGTGGATTCTGGTCATTATTTTCATCATTCATCTCTACTGAACTGAGGCTGAAATGAAAAATTAGAACTGTGACTGATTAGATAAATAATCTGGGATGTGCCTCCTTGAAGCAGTGCTTGGTTTTTTATTTTTTTTATTCTAAGGCAGATAAATTGGGTTCTGAGTTGACGACATTGGTGGTTTTTTGCATGTGTTAAAAAATAAATAAGTTTTCCTCCAGGACACCTATTGCCATAGTAGGTTATTTTATTGTTCCAGCAATGTGCCTGTCACTGAACAGTCTGGGTAAGGGATAGGTCCCTGCTCCAAGGAGCTTACAATATAAGATGGACAAGGAGAGGGGAACATGTGGTTCTTAGCCAAAAATCCCACCCTATCCTGATGCACAGTGTGCTGAATGATTGCTGATGTTGCACCCAGAAGGTATTCATGATTTTTGAAACCATATTTGTGTCATTCATTCAAATGAAGTGCAAAATATTGTGCACAGATAAGATAATATTTTATATGGTGAACAGATGCCAAAAGTCAAAGCTAAAGGGTTGGAGATGAAGCAAAGGATACAGGCAATCAAGACAAAGTAATAAAGTGGTATCTTTTATTGGACCAACTCCAGTTGGTGGAGGTATGCAAACTTTTGGACCTCACAGTGTCCTTCGTCAGGCAAGTCTGGGGTTATGAAAGCTTGCATACCCCATAAACTGCAGTTGGTCCAATGAAAGATAACACTTTACTACTTTGTCTCTATTTGTATTTTGGACCAACACAGCAAACCCTACTTTCTCTACAGCACAGGATAATAACAGATTGCCAGCTGTCAGAAAACTCGTTAGAGTACTTCCTGAATGTCCCTGAGAACTTTGCATTATATCAGAGCCACTGAGAAGTGATTGCCCATTTTTAGTAATTCTTTAAATGCTTACTAGTTTGGGGCTTTAACCCTACATACTGGTAGTTGGGAGTGGTAATCAAGAGATGGATCACACCTCCATGACCTGTACTTGTACTTCTCTTGAGCTACTGTAGCTGGCCACTGTCGGAAACAGGATGCAGGGCTCGATGGACCATGGGTCTGACCCAGTATGGCACTTATGTTCTTATATTTAGTAAAAATGACAATTGCAAGGTGCTGAAAGGGTCAGAACACTCTTTAAATCAATGATTGTTTGTAAAAGGTTTAGGAGATTTTTGTACTCATCAAGTCAGTGTCCCACAGGGAAGAAGAAGGGAAAAAGATACTTATTTAGAAATCTGGTGCAAGTTCCTGAAATGTATTAGAATAATCTCTTTTAAAGAAGAAAGACAAAACTATTGTATTGTGGCCTTGGCTTTACTAGTGGAGTTACTTTTTTAAAAAAATTATCCATTATTATTGAATAAGCCACATGGTGGATTCTGAGCCTGTGCAACCTAATAAAGGCGCATTTGCCAGTGCTCCTCCATGGAAAAGCAAGCTGGTTCAATCAAGGCTGCTACTCTCCTGTGAGGTTCCATTTCAAATTATATGTTGAGTGATATAACCTTATGGAACATGTCATCAACAGAGCACTGAATGTTATGTACATGTTGAAATCACTTATGCAGGGAAATGAGTATTGCAGACAAGAACGGAAACTTGCTAGCAGAGCTCTTTGAAGCCAGTTACACAATGATATTACTAAACCTGGCATTGGTAGTGGTATTAGTACCTCATTTGTGTTTTTTAAAGGGAAGGCAAATGTATCTACAAGCATTACTCGTACTTTCCAAAATCTACAGTATGTGTCACTACCATCTTAGTACAACCCAGTCCCTAGAGGATAATGTGATTTTTATTACTCAACATAATTATGCAAATAGTACACATATCATTAACTGAACTGCTATATTTTGTCCATCTACATATGACAAATGACAAGTGAACATCTATAACATACTTGTCATTACCTTTTTATTATTTATGACCTAGAATAGAAATGAAAATAGAAGGATTTAATTGAAAGCATGATTTCTAATGTGAGTAATAATTATATTTTTCTCTACTATGCTATTAGCAGGGGAAAATGCTCCCAGACTTACATGTCAATGCAATTTAAAACCAAGATTTTCAATTAGCTTGTCCAGCTTACAACATTTGTCTTTAACCCCCCCCCCCAACCTTATTTCCCATTAAAGGAAAAGGTTAATTCTTTTACAAGAACCAAATGTGGGTTGTTTAAGCCATGAGTGAATTGGTTCAATAAATAGCCTTAGTTCCTATTTTCCCCTCATCTGTCCTATTACTTCATGTTTGAGTGGCAAGCGCGGTTTGAAAATACCACAGCGTGTATTTTCCAATGTGATGGTTGATTCTGAACAACTAACATTCAGTGTTCTGTGGATGACCTGTTCCAAATGCGCTATACATATACATATAGAGATGCTTTAAAAGATGCCTGATAGTCAGAAAGTCCTGAGTATCCATCATTTAAAAATCTGAACAAACTGCTTTTCCTGTTTTTTCAGTCCCTGATCCCCAACATCTTTGCTCTGAGGGTAAATAAATATCTTAAATTGTGAGGGCATAATAAAAAAGACAACAAAACAAGACTGAGAGAGCATGGGAAGAGAATTCTAGATATACAGAAGACAACTGTTAGGGGAATATGACTCTTGGGTGGGAGGCACTGTGGAGAGAGGGGCTGTTCGGGCAGAGCCGCTGCCCAGCAAACTGATTAGCCGAGACTCACCTGTGTAGCGGGGGAGAGCGGGAACGACAAGGAGCGGAAGCGGAGTCTTCTCCCTGTGGAGAGAAAAGGGATTGGGGACATCAAGGCGCGAGCCTAAGGGCGAGAACTCAAGGGTGTCGCCCTTGTGGCACCCTTGGATAGGAAGGAGGTCCAGTGCAGTGCAGTGCTTGGGTGGGTAATCACAGCGGGGTGAGGCAAGACCATGGTTCACTATATGTGACAGGTTCCCCAATAGATCCCCCCCAAGCAGGGAGAACGTTCAGCCGATCTAATGGCCAAACATGTATTAATTACAGCACAAACAGTGCAGCATCTTTTTTCACAATTGAACCAATTGACAGCGGCTGTGGAAGAATTAACCCTAGCTCTGGGAAGAGCGATGCCTGAATTGCAAAAGGGAGGGCCTGCTATGAAATCCCCTGGGAGTGGGTGGGTGGTAGGTAAACGAAAGGGAACTGACAGGAGTGCTGAGCAGACAATGAAGGATGAGCATTTAGTTTTCAATGTTCAGGAGGCACAAGGGGACAAGATCCCCATAACATATTATAAGGAATCCTCCAAATTGGCGTTTACTATTTTTTCCACATCTCGAGGGAATCTACCATTTTGGTCTATGCTACTTGAAATTGCAGAGCATTTACGGGTTCTGTCTAGGCTCCTGATAACCAGCAAAGATATATTAAAGGTAGATGTGGAGAGTTTTAATAGATTGAGGAGGCAGGTGATTGTGACTTTTCGAACTAATCACATGGTAGAAGCAATTAAAAAGGAGGAGTACCTCTCACAAAAAGGAGTATATCCCTCATATGTATATAAAAGGGAGATAGGCAACATGAAAGCAATACCCCTAGAGATGAAGCCTATAGGTGGGGCAAGCTCCTTAGTAAACAATCTAAAACAGATGGGGCCAGCCATAGCCCCTTTAATTGATTTAACAAGAAGTTCTGCACAAACAGTGTTGAGAGAAGAGGTGATGGAAATTCAGGTGGCCCAACCAACCCAGCCTCTTAAGTGTACGCAGCAGGAGGATGAACGAAATAATGGATCCCCAAGCTTACACTCTTACGTTCTATTTAAACAAACTGACTTCCCTATATAAAGAAATAGTAATTACTAGGGGGAATGGTCTAGGGATTAGTGACCAGAGAGAGAGAATAAATGAAGGGGGGAAGGGTAGTGTCAAGGACATATCCCCTCAGGGGGGTTCAGTTTGTTTAGTGAGCCCTTGTAAGGTAGGGAATATTGAGTTGTACAGTGAGGGAGTGTTTGGGGCACAGCTAACCTCCACTCCTTCGGGGAACAAGGCTGATATACAGGCCGATGTGGCCACTTGTGAAATTGTAGTAAACAGCTCGTTACATCTAAGTATGCCAGCTTTAGAAAGTTCATTTGTGCAATCGGAATATAATTCTATGTCTCTTGATACCACCAGTGACGACGACGATATTGGAGGAGGGTAATAATGCTAGGAAGGCGTTGTCAGATATCGATTGACATAGGGTAGGGATTAAAGAGGGGAAACTCCAGATTGCCTCTTCGAATATTACAGGTTGGATGAGCAAACACAGGGACCCTGAGTTTTTGGCATATATTGCTCATTTTGATATATTGTGTCTGCAAGAAACGTGGTGTACCTTGGAAGAGGTAGAGCTTGAGGGATATTGTTCTTGGGCCCGTCCAGCGCAGAAGGGGGTGGGGGGAGGGCTAAGGGTGGCCTATTGGTTTTGGTAGATGTGAAGGCTCAACTTCAGATAGAAGAATTGGAATGTAGGTCCAATAACATTCTCCCACTACAGGTATTGGTAAATACTTTGAAGAGGTCTTTTCTCTTATTGAATGTTTATAATCCTCCAGCGAACCAGGTATGCACTCTCTGGCGGATGCTGGAAGAGTTTATCGTAGCATACCAATTAAGATACCCCAAGGAGGGAATCTTCGTGGTGGGAGATTTGAATGTGCGGATAGGGGCTTCTACCGTACAAATGTGGTCAGTCCTGGATCTAGAGAACAGGGAGATTATCCAAATAGATACTAATGAGGGTAGAGTATCACGGGATAGTAAAATCAATCAGGCAGGGAAGGATTTACATAAGCTTGCCTTGGATCTAGCCCTACAAATTCTTAATGGTAATTACAGTGGGGATAGGAGAGGAAAATTTACCTTTTTTGGAAGAGGAGAGGGAAGCGTATTAGATTACGCTCTGCTCTCCTTAGATTTAGATGAATACCTGTTCTCCTTCAGTGTGGGGGAACAGGTGTTTAGTGATCATTTCCCATTGCAGATTATTTTTTGCCAAGAGAATGTGCCTATGGCAGAGATTACCACCTTGATACCTAGTAATTTGAGGTGCTCTGAAAGGGGGGTGTCGCGTCGCCCAGTTCGATGGTCTCAGTCTGTTGAGACTAAGGTCTTGGCGTACTTGGGACGTTCAGAAAATGAAGAAAAATGTGCATACATTATGGCATCCATGGATGTTCACCATGCGATGGGGCTATGGCAACAAGTGATGGAGGAGTTGAGTGTACTAGTGACATCAGTACCCAGGAGGGGGGCCTGGCAGATCCATAAGCCTGAGAGTTGGTGGGATAGGGAGTGTATTTTGGCTAGAGCTAGTGTGAGAAGAGCTGCTAGAGCACTGTATAGAACAAATGAGGAACAGGCAGTAGCAAATTTTAGGTGCCTTAGGTGGGATTATAAGGAGCTATTAGCTATTAAAAAGAAAGAATTCCAGACTCAAAGATGGCAGCAACTTTTGGAAACACTGACAAAGGGTGATTTCAGACATTACGTTTGTGGCATTCACCACAGTCAACCTCTGTCAAACGCGGGTGGTGGTGAAAGAGCCGTCCATGTCTGTGGCCCCGCTACGTGCACCTGCTGTCTTTACCACCCCTGCCCCCGATGGGAGCCCCTGCAGCTGGGTGTCGGGCGCTCCGGGCCCATCTGACAGCCGGCTGCCTCCTCAGCACCTTCCTTCTGCCTGTGACCTGGGTGCTCACGCCAACGCCTGCTGCCTCTTTGGGACGGCTTGACCCCCTGTGACCCGGCTCCGCCCGCCTGCCTGTCACCCTCTCACCTGGGACCTGCTGCCCCATCCCCCGCGCCCTGGCCCTGCGTGCTCCCGCACTGTCTGTCACTGCGCCGGGCTGGTGCTGTTTGTGTCCTCAATAAACACCCTTTGTGCTTTACTGTGCCTTGTGTTGCCTCCTGTGTCCTTGGGCTGCTAGATCCCCCTCCCCCTTGGCCGCTCGGCTCCTGTCCCCTCCCCCTCCTGGTGGGCTGGCCATGCCAGCCCCTCGCCACCCCCCCTCCCATGCGCCCATCCAGCTGGGGGGTTCCCTGTCCCCCCCTGGTGTGTGCCTCCCTCTGCCCCCCTGCTCAGCTCCCCTTTGTTGTGTGGGTGTGCTGCTTCGTTTGTGTGTGTGTGCTTCTCGTTTTGAAGTGCACGAACCTTCCGTGCTGTGGCTGCTGTTTGTTCGCGCTGCTCGTGCTGCTGCTCCCTCCATCCCTCCCTTCTTGTTTCCCTTCCCTGGGTGGGGCCCTCCACCGTCTTTGGCTTCATTTGCCCTCCGGCGCCCATGTTTGTGTCCGCATAACCCTGGTGCCTTGTGGGGCTCCCACCGCAGTTCTCGCCACCAGGTCACGTCTATTGGGTTCCCCCGGCCCGTGTTCTCTCCGGTTGGCCCCGGGTGGTGGTGCTGCCCCTGTCACGTCTGTTGCGGCCGTGCATCTCACCCCGGCCCACGGGGAAGCCATTCACACCGGGGTGGGATTCACTGTGGTGGATTTCACCGCGTCACGTCTGAAATCACTCAAAGAATGATAGGCGACATTTTTGGCAATTAGTTAATAATAATTCCCGGAAGGGGAGGGGATGTATAAAGGAGGTGAAGATCCCTACCTCGATTTGGACAAGACATTATATCCAGATGTTTGCTGCATATGAGTTAGAGCGGGCTAGTGTGCCCTCCTTGAATAAAGATTTACTGGTATGGGATAGAGTTACAGCTGAGGAAGTGAGTGAAGCCATTGCCAAACTCAAGAGTGGCAAGGCAGTAGGGGCGGATTCTATCCCTGGAGAAGTTTACAAGATACTACCAGTATGGTGGCTAGCTGCGGTAGCCCACTTGTTCTCACTTATTACTGCCAATTTAGCAATTCCTGACATATGGAAATCTAGTATCATTGTGCCCATTTATAAGAAGGGGGATAGGAGCCAGCCAAGAAATTATAGACCTATTAGTCTATTATGTATCATCTCAAAGATCTATAAAAGGCTTTTACTGTCCTGGCTGCAATCTTGGCTGGTGGAGAATAATATACTGGAGGAGGAACAGGCAGGCTTTAGAGAAAATAGGTCAACCATCGGTCAGGCTTTTGTATTGCAACATATTGTTGACAAATATAGGCGGCGTAATAGGAAGGTGTATGCTGCTTTTTTTGACCTTTCGGTAGCTTTTGATTCTGTCTATAGAAGAATATTGTGGCAAGAATTAGAACATTTACAGATGGATAAACGCTTGTTGGCCTTGATTAAAGCCTTGTACTCAGAGACAACTCTAAGGATCAGAGTACACCCAGCTGGTTTGCTTTTGAAGTCAATTCCAACTGGACGTGGTGTCAGACAAGGTTGTTTGCTGGCTCCAACGTTGTATAATATCTATGTTAATGCATTGATACAAGGACATAGAGAGACTGGGGCTTATCATCCTCAGAGGATTGGTGACAGGAGAGTCTTCATGTTAATGTATGCGGACGATACGGTCCTGTTGGCACTTAGTAGATGAGGCCTGGAAAGATCTTTAATGGATTTTGAGGCTAGCTGTGAACAAAGATAACTCATCATAAACTATGATAAAACCAAAATTGTAGTTTTTACTAAAAGATATGTACAACAAGCTTGGTTTATAAAGGGACATAGAATTGAACAAGTGCGAAGGTACTGTTATCTGGGCATTACTTTCTCTGATAACAACTCTTGGTCAAATTATATTGCTGGGGCGAAACAGAAGGTAAAAATAGAATCACTAGCTATCCAATGTTTTTACTATTGATATGAGCAACGTGGTTTGGAGGCAGCGAGAAGGATTGTAAATGTAAAGCTCCTAGCAGGAATGCTATACGGTGCCCGATTTGGGGAATCGACCCACAGGCATCTAAATATCTTGCACCAGTTCTTAATGCCTTATGGAGATGGGTCTTGGCATTACCCCCCTCAGTCAGCTTTGCATCTGGAAATGGGAAATCACTCGATGGATGCTCACATAGCAATTAGAAAGTTAACATTCTGGGCAAAATTGAGAGAGGCATCAAACCTATCTTTGATGGCCCAGGTTTGGGCTGAAAAACAGCAAGATAGAGTAGGGGGGAGGGACCGTTGGTGGGTGGATGTGGAGAGATGACTCCTATTGTTGGGTTTTCAGAAGAATTTTGTAGAGGTAATTCAAGTAAAGTGGTAATCAAGATGCTTAAACAAAGGGTTTGGGACATCGACAGACAAAAGCTAAGAGCAGAGTCGGCTAATTCCTGTGTCTCCCCCTATTATAAATACTTGATTCCTAGTAGAGGTGGGGCTACATATATTGAGTCTTTAGTGGATCCCGTGCTTAGGAAGGACATGACGAGCCTACGTTTTCAATCAGTTCAAATAGCTGTAGTAGAGGGTAGATATAAAGGGATCCCACTACAAGAGCGGATTTGCCCATGTGGTCAAGAGGTGGAAGAGTTGGGACACTATTTTTTGAAATGCCCCTTGTATAAGGAGCCACGTCACCTCCTACAGAATATCATTGGTTGGTTGGGACTCTTCTTGGCCAAATATCCAACAGATAATGTATTTACTGGGTGATAAGGTCTCTGTGCGATCGAAATCAGTGGCTATTTTTGCCTGCAGAATTGCAAACATTCGCAGGAGCTTAGAGAAGATGAATGAAGGTTGTGAAGGTGAGGGATCATCAGAAACTACCATACCAGATTAAATGCCCTGAAGTCCATTTCCTGGTTTTCTCCTCCTGTAAGAATTTAAAATAGTGTAGTTTTATATGTTGTTTGTTTGAGAATTGAGGGATTGGTGTAGATAAGTGGGTTTGGGGATTTATTTATTTTCTTTATATGTTTGTTGGTTGAAAGATTATATTAACCTGGTATGGTTACCGGTTTTATGTATATATGGATGATTTATTAAATTGTTTAGTGTGTATGTTGAGACCAGAAGCTACTAATGCCTGGATGTAAAAAGAGTGATAGAAAGTTAGATTGAAGAAGCACATTTTCAGTAAAGATTTTTTAAGGTGAAAAGGGAAGTCTTTAAAGAGGGGAAGGCTGGGCAGAGAACGTAACAGTTAAAATGGAATGAAGTGATGATGAGTGTGAAAGAGACAGTGGGGCTGATCCTATGTCCTGTGTGCGCTGCGTGGTATGTGTATGCAAACTGCGTGCAGCCTCATTACAAGGGCATTTTGCTGCATGCAAAGCCATGTGCAGGCAGTTTGGAATTGCAGCCAATGGTCCAGTGAAGTTTGCTTGCAGGAGTTTCCCCTGCAGGAGACAATGGGACTCTGGGAGCCAGAGGAAAGCCACACCTTGATTAGAAACTCCTGCAGAGGGTTGCCATATAAGGTAGATTATAGCAATTGCAATGTAGGTATTGCTATGTTGTGAGACACAATTTCTAAGCCTAGTGATTATCACAGGTGACTCATAAGGAAGACACTGTGGAGACGCTTTCTCCCACCCCCATCCTGCGCCCTTATCCTCAGCTGTCCTCAGCCCCATAAAAATAGACCACCCTGGACACTTATGTCCTGTAGAGACAAAATATATGTCCTATTAGCTGAGGGCCCTCTACTTCCCATTCCCCATCATAAGTTTTGAAATCAATTTCTGAGACCATACTGATACTTTATTTACACTTTACTTAAAACTATTCTATTATTATTATCCAGGCACAGTTGTGCCTGGATAGTTAGGGTCCACACCATTCTCCAGCTTCAGTGTTTCCCCCAACCTGCAGAGGAAGAGGACTGGGATTAAAAGACCAAGGCAAAGTGTGAGTGCAAGCAGCCTAAGTTGTAATCAAGCACAATATTCAAAACTGTACAACATCTTTACTGCTTACATGGCTCACAAGATAAGGCAGAAGTCTTAACTTACAATTTCCATGCTTTTTATTGCATGAGTGAATGTATAAGAGCCTTAACTCTCTTTGTAAACATTACGTTTTTTGTTTATGGAGTTATAGTATAATGTGTATTAAGAAAGAGAGAATTCTTGTAGTTTCTTCGGCGCCTTGAGCTTGGGGGTCTGGTACAGTTATGTCCCCATCTTGTCAGGCTTGGCTGTGTCTCTCCCCAGCTCGTATGTCGTCTGCTATAGTTGTAGTTAGTGGTGTTGTGGTTCCACCACGCAAGGTAGTGATGATGAATTCAAAGACATATACTATAAGGAGGAGAGCTTAAATTTTGTTCAGTATGTTTAACTCGTACTAATGATTTAAATGATTTTATTGTGTTAATTTCAATTTCAATTATTGTTTCAATTTCAATTGTGTTTATTTCAATTACAGGTTATTGTATTAGACACTGAGCTCTTCGTTAATAAAAAAAAAGATGACTTAACTGAAATTAAACTGTATACATTCCTCATCACATCTAAGTATTGTTCAGTCACCATACCACACATATGCACCTTAATTTCAGTTGTCATATTTTTTTTATTAATGAATAAGAAAAGAAAAATGTAAAGATTGGTCTGATATTTAATAAAGTTGCCTTAACATACAATTTACTGTCATGTTAACGTTTGAGTATAATTTGTAATGCCGCCTTAACAAGCTTCTTAAACTGAAGGTTTTTTGTCTAGGTAATTATTATAAGGATGCATAATGTGGAAAATGTTTAAATTTTGTTTTACCTTATTTTCTTTTTTTAAAGAGCTAGGATAATATTCCACACATTTTGCATTAAAAAGTGCTAATACTTCAATTACAAAGTCAAGCCCTGGAAAGCTGAGAAATGCCAGGTTGACAGCTGCTCAGGCAGCCTTAATTTGTCCTTGTGCAAATGCACTACAATACAATTTTTAATTGCATAACCACATGCTATCTTTTCCACTGTACCACATCCTCACTGGTGCACAGTGGGAAAACTAAATCTGGCATTTGTGATCGTTTGAGGTCTTGACTTTTGCAAACTAACTTTGAACATAATTTAAGTAGTGAGATGTTATTCATAGACAACTTTATTTGATAAAGTCTATCAACTTTATTTGATAAGCAGGAAAATCAGTATGAATGTAAAAATGTAATGGTGCCCAGATGGCTTAGCCAGGGCTACACTGTTGTGAATCTCAGTTTGTCTTTGAGTCTTCAGTTCCATAGAAGTCAAACCACTTAAGAGAGTGAGGGTGCTTGCTCACGTTACCGCGCCGGGGGAAACTAATGAGAAGTAACTCCTGAAAGGGAAAGAAACTTGAGGCTTGGAACATGGGCACATGGTTAAAAGTGTCATTTAACGCGTCTCTTGTTGTTTTCAATCAAGAAAGGCAGGGTTGGATTTTGCACCTTGCCTTTCCTGATTGAAAGGGAGATGCGTTAAATGACGCTTTTAACCATGCAACCACGTTCCAAGCCTCACATTACTTTCCCTGCTGGGAGTTTGTGTCTCGCTAGTTTCTCCTGGTGCGGTAACGTGGGCGGGCACCCTGATGTGCATTTGCTGCTATAGTCCAGCAGGTTGATGACTCCCTTCCTTTGGTCATGCTGGCCCGGTTGTCGGTACAACAGCTGTTTGGTGATCTAGTGTGGTGGTTGGGGAGATGAATTTTGGTACTGTTGAAAAGTGGGAATAGTGTCCTGTAAAGTGCAAGATAAAGACTAAGTCCCCTATCAGTTTAAACCTCAAAACACATCCCCTGGAAAGTTTGCATCCATTCTGGAGGGTTACATGAAATATTGGAAGAAAACTATTGAAGCCAAATGCTTTGCAAATTTGGAGAGATCTCTAACAGTAGAATATCATAGATGCATTCTCTCATTTCCCCCCTTAATTAACTGGCCAGCTACAAAAAGCATTTTTACATTCACTGTTCCTTCCTGCTCTGAAGAATTTGAGTTCTTTTTGGAGTGACTCCGTGTAATCTCACTTGTGGGATCACATGATGCTATGAGCACGCTGGATAGCTTGTTTCTATTAGTAGTTCTTGACTTGTTTCCTGAATGCTGAGAAAGCCGTTCTGCTCCTCCCTCCCTGTCTCGAGCTCATGCACTATAAAAGGAGGGGGGAGGAGCCAACTTTGACAGTTCCTTTTGACTGCAACTGGCAACTGGAACGGCTTGTCATCTCTGACAGACAAGTAGTTCTCTAATAGTTGTTATATATTAGATAGTTATCATAGTTATAGTTAGTTAAATACTGTAGTCGTTGGATCAAAGTAAGAAATAGACAAGACAGAAGCGGAGCTGCTGCTTGGATGGCAGTGCCACTGAATAAACGGTCAGGCTTCAAAGGCTGCTCAGCATTTACCACAGGCCTACCGATAGCTGAGCTCCGTGATCAGTGTTTACTTTGCCTTGGAGAAGGGCACAATACCTCAACATGTAAAGATCTCAGTAAAAGAGCCGTCAGATACAGGAACTGGAGACATCAAGAGGAGCTGACAAGGCTAGCATTACAGCCATTGCCCCTGGAACAAGCCACAACCTAACAACAACAAAAAAGAAAGCAAAATCAAAACCCAAATCATCAAAAGGAACTTGCCACAGGTGAAGGAGAGAGCCAGAGCCCACTCAGGGCGGGAGGGTCACCCCACCAGCCACAGCCTGCACAGGGCGACTTACTGCTTCAGGCTCTACCCGTTCAGGGCGATCATTTGTTATAACTGCTGCCAGTGTAGAGTGAGCCACCAAATCAAATCCTAAAAGAGCCCCTGGCTCAGAGACAGGAGCTGATCCCGGCACTACTCCTCAAATCTGAAGGCCCATGAATGAAGATCCCAGTGGGATCCTGATGCAAAGCATGGCTACAAGCCATATCTGTCCTCATGCAAGAAGCCCCCCTCACCAGGCGGCTCAGAACCATGATCCGGTGCTGAGGCAGCACTCCTCACCAGGCATCCAGAGAGAGGAACGGGGACAACTACTCTGCCTCCTCGGACTCTCACGCTCCCCAGACAGCGCAACCCGGTACCAGAAGAACAGCCACGGCTGCTCCCGGCACTACAGTGCAGGCAGCATGAGATCAAGAAGCAGATCTCGGAGCCACTGTTCCTTGCACTGCTGCAGCTGCCAACGGAGCCCAGAACAGAACTTGTATATGTCCCAGGAAATACATAGACAAGCAAGGTCCCAGTCACCTAGGAGGTACTTGGGAACATGTAGACACTCACAGTCCTGTTCACTTAGGTACACAGAATGGATGGCACACCGGCCAATCACACCTGAGTGTGGTTGTGGAATAGAACACACAGAGATTGGAGGAGTCATGTCCCGATTGAGTGGGCCCCTCATTACAATATGGAAACACACTGAGGGGTGGGGCCAGTATTTCCACTAGGGGTGGGAATATCGGTTCTCCCGATATCCGATATTGCCGGTATTTGGGTGTATCGGCTTAATCCTATAAATCCGATATTTACCTGTACCGGCATGCCGGATTTTTAACATTGGCCGCGGTACCGGATTTTTTACATTGCGGCCATTGAAGTCAATAGCCGCAATGTAAAAAATCCGGTACCGCGGCCAGTGTTAAAAATCCGGTATGCTGATACCAGTAAATCTGGTATCTGGGAGATCTGATACCAGTAAATCTGGTACCCGGTATTCTCCCCGGTGTCCCACCCCTAATTTCCACCATGTATGCACCCAGAAGCCTATTATGCAGGATAGCCAATGCCACCTCCTGCTCTATATTATAGCTACCCCCCATAGTATGGACAGCCTCCCGTTCCCCCTCGTCAGCAAACTCACGAACACAGGAGGAAACCCAGATCGTCAGCCTATTCCTTCTCTTCAAGTGCAGGGAAAACTTCCTCCGAAAGATCCAGGTTTATTTACAGATAGACTCTCTTCATTCTACCATGGAAGGAGATAACATCAGACCGCTGGGTTCTAGAAATAGTTAGACAAGGATACTGTATACAGTTTGATTCCTATCTCCCCATCCTCCCACACCCTTTTAAGGGACCCCTCTCACAAGACACAACTTCTCCAAGAAGTGAATTCCTTACTAGAGAAAGGGGCTGTCCAAGAGGTGCTGCATCATTCATCATTCCATGGGGTGGGGATTCTACTCCTGCTATTTTCTTATTGATAAAAAGGATGGAGGAATGAGGCCAATTTTAGACCTCAGAAGCTTAAATGTTTGTCAGAGGATTCAAATTCCGAATGGTATCCCTGTCCAATATTCATCCAGCTCTACAGCATTGGTCCTGGCTGGTGGCTCTTGACTTTAAAGACACATACTTTCATATGAGTATCAGGCCCTCATATGGGAAATACTTGCGTTTTCTCATGGATGGGAAATGTTTCTGACACTGTATTTTACCATTTGGCCTTTCCACAACACGATATGTCTTCACCAAATGTATGGCCCCTGTCATGGCGCAACTCAGATGGGAATGAGTAACAACCTGGACGATTGGCTTCTCACATCAAGCACACCAGATGCATTGAGAAGGGATGTTGACACCACGATAAATCTTGTACACCAACTGGGCTTACAAATCAACCTGGAAAAAAAATCACATTTCACTCCAATACACACTATACCATTCACAGGCGCAGTCATAGACATGACAAGAGGCCAAGCGTACCTACCATTAGAATGTTACCGATCTATAGTAGACATGATAGATTACCTAGATGGTTGTCCAAAGCAAAAGGCATATTTCTTCCTACGCCTTCTTCGACTGTTTGCTTCCACAACAACAGTCACATGCCATGTGAGACTGTGCCTTTGCCGCCTCCAGTATTCACTGAAGAAAGAATATTCTCCAAGTACAGACAACCTTTCCAATTCCTCACAATTCCGTAACCATCTCTCTTCTTTGGTGGAAGGACCCCAACAATGTCCTGACAGGCATGCCATTTACAAGGCCAGAATCATCAATCTCAATCACTACAGGTGCGTCCCTAGATGGTTGGGGGGCGCTTTGTGTGAAAGACACAACTCAAGGAACGTGGACTGCTGCTGAAAAACATCTAAACATCAATGTCTTAGAACGTCAAGCCATAAAATTGGCACTACGTGTGTTCGTGCACAAGGTTCAAAACAAGGTAGTATACATAGTCATGGACAATTCCACATCAACGTGTACTATCTGAACAAACAGGGAGGGTTGCGATCCGGGACATTGACAAACGAAGCAATTGAAACGTGGTACTGGTGCATTGAAAACATCATCATGCCTCACGCAATCCATCTGCCAGGGGACCGAAATGTCTCAGCAGGTGACAAGGGGACAGGCATCCATGGCCAATAAAGCAAAGTCTCCTAAACAGAGTATTCAACGAGTGGGAACGGCCCACCATAGACCTTTTTTGTACGGAGAACAATCACAAACTGCAGAAATTCTGCAGCAGTTTATTTACGACCAAAGCCAAATCAACGGTAAGCATATATAAAAAGCAAAAAACCATAATTTACTGAACATAAAGAGAGCCTGCTGTATTTTACAGTTGGCACAGACATTAATCCACAGTAACTTCATAAGCATTGCAGAAAACATTAACACAGAATAATAGCGATATATCATTAATTATCAAGTATCAAGCCCCTTCTCCTTCCTGATCTTTTCCATAGCAGCCAAGAGGTTACCTAGTGCAGTCAGAGCATCTTGCATCTCGTTTTGGAGCAACCAGATTGTCTTCCATTGCGCAGGCCACATTTGAAAATGGACCACTAGGGGATTAATATAACTAGCCTTCGCTTCCTTATAAAGAAGATATTACCACAAAATGTGTTCAGTGTCTTCAATCAACGCAATAGGGCATGAGCACAAACAATTCTTATATGCTATCTTGGCCCATCTGCTCTTAAGAACTGCAGACTTAATCTGATTAAATCTTAATTTTGTAATCAATCTCCTGTACTTATATTTAACAACCCTCATCAAATAAGGGAGAAAACCTTCTTCGACCTTAAACAGACTGAACAGTGGTGAGCACTTTGCTCCCCATGCGATTCTGTAATTGGCCTGCTTTACCATACCTGACAGACGCAAAGCAATGATAAACTTATTCTTAGGAAGAGGGAATTTGTCCATTGAATTCCAGCAATCTCTCAATCCTGCTGAACACAGTGCACTTTTAATTTCCTCTGCCCATTTAAACTGCATAGATGGAGAATCCCCATATTTTAAAAGACATTGTTTGGGTTGTCTACTGGGCAAAAGTGATCTTATTTTAACCCAATAACAGATCTGGCTCAGGCTGTCCAAAACTACCATGTTGGGGGAATCTGTTTCCAGACTCAAGAGGGCTCCAAGAGTATTCCCATGCACCTCTAAAAGTCGCCTCAGGAAGGTATTGTGGATGCATTCAACTCTTTTCCTAACTGTATTGTTTAGGCTGCAAACCTCGGCTCCATATAGAACAGCTGAGCGTAATTTAAGGTTCCCCACCTTAAGGGCCTCCATCAGGATTTTTTTTGTTTTTTTTTTAAACCAAAGCTGTTATAGAAGCCAAAACTCCCTGTACTCATCTGAAGGAATCTAGAGCTCAGTTGTTCTGCATGGCAGACCCACATTCTGAAGCAGATGAGGAAGATCCAAAGGGTCACTCTGACGCATTTGCACTGAACTGGGTGGGTCTCTTTGCATATTCGTTCCCACCACTACCCCTCATACCAAGAACCATTTACAGAGCTCGAGCAGAATGAGCGAAGTTGATTCTGATTGCTCCTGAATGGTCTCAACAGGCGTGGTTTACAAACTTGGATTATCTGTCCAAGGACAAATGGAGGTTACCACTGCACCCAGCTCTGCTCATGCAGGATGATGGATAGCTTCTCCATGCAGATCTTCAAGTGCTTCATCTTACAGCTTGGTTTATAGATAATTAACACTACCACCTCAACTACAAGAGGTGCTACTTCAGGCGTGGAAACCATCAACCAGAAACACCTATGCAGCAAAATGGAAAAGGTTAGAGGCATGGTGTGATTTCACGCAGGTAGATAAGCGCACACTATCAATACCAACCATATCTCCACCATTTGAAGTCCTCCAGCCTTTCTATGTCAACAGTGAAAGTACATTTGGCAGCTTTGTCTGAACGTCTACTCCTTCCAACATGAGAAACCATTTTCTCACCTGATCTCACGAGATCATTCCTGAAGGGCCTCAACAATATGTATCCTCCAACTCCACAATGGAACCTAAAAATGGTACTTACTGTGCTCATGAGACCACCATATGAGCCACTAACACTATTAATGGACACCACTAAAACTATTAACTAGAAAAACCATATTCTTGGTGGCTGCGACTTCTTCGAGGTGAGTGAGCGAACTGGCAGCATTGAGGGCATCACAACTGTATCTGCAAATTTTCCCAAATAAGGTGCAGCTGAGGACTGACGCAGCTTTCCTACCGAAGGTAGTAACACCTTTCCATGTTAACCAACTAATTACACTACCAATTACACTACCAGTGTTTTTTCCTCATCCTCATGTGATGAGCCTTGAATCATTATTACATACCCTGGACATAAAGCATGCCCTGTTGTATTACCTTACTCGCACAAAAGTGATAAGGAAATCCGATTAGCCATTTGTTACAACAGGAGGAAAAACATTAGGCAAAAGAATTGCAAAAATAGTGGTGAAATGCATTGCTCACTGCTACCAGCTTGCTGGGAAGCAAATCCCACAGAGACTCAAGGCCCACAACGGCAGTCTTCCATCATATTCCTGTCTGCAACATGACTGCAAGTCTGAGACCTGGTCATCGATGGACACATTCGTGAAACACTATGCTTTGGACCTCACGGCGTAAGCAGAAACGGCTTTTGGAAGTTTGGTCTTGGCACTGACACTTTCCTAAAGTGCTGATGCCAAAGTAAGATACCTCCACCCAGGTACATGGGAAACTACTTGCATTCTCCCACAAGTGAGAGAATCATGAAGCCACTCGAAGAAGAAATAAAGGTTACTTACAGTAAACCAGCTGGGTGGGAAGGAACTGTCAAAGTAGATTCCTCCCCCTCCTTTTATAGTGGATGAGCTCAAGACAGGGAGGGAGGGGGTAATTCAGGAAGCAAGTAGAGAACTGCTAATAGAGACAAGCAATCCGGATTGCTCACAGCATCACAGGATCCCACAAGTGATAATTCATGGAGCCATCTCGAAGAACTAAGTTACGGTAAGTAACCTTTATTTTCTGATGCCACTGGGGGTCAGTTCTCACTGAGAGGTTCTATTAAAGCCCTATACATACAGTCCTACCTTTAAAGTCCTATACAGCGTGGACCCTGTCTATCTGCGGGAAAGCCTCAACCCCCGTGTTCTCGATCGGCCCCTTCCATCCTCCAGGGGTGCCCTGTTAGAAGTCCTCCGGGTTTCTCGGGGCCCGCATTTGAAAGGGCATTCTCAGTGGCTACGCCACGACTCTGGAACTCCCTCCTGGCAGAGATTCAACTCTCCTGGGACCTTTCATTATTTTGCAGTCAATGCAAGACCTGGCTGTTTCACCAGGCATTCGGTGAGGGATTAAGTTGGTTTTAATTTGAGCTTTTAATGTTTATTCTTATCTTGTATTTTGTATTCTGGTATTTATGTTTGCTGTACACCACCCTGAGTCTCTGCATAGCGAATAGGGCGGCATAGAAATACTGATTAATTAATTTAATAAAATATTATTATCATGGGCATGACCACTAAAGTTTAAGTTTTAGTTCAAGAGTTTCATTATAGCATCTTGTTTCTCATAATTTGTTGAATTTCTCCTCTGGAGCTTAAAATTCCCATGCTGCTATCAGCGCAAGTTTGGCCTATTTTTAAATGTGTTAGAAAAATCTCTTCTCGTTTTTGGGTTATGTGAAACTACAATTATTATTTTTTTGCACTGTAAAATTTTAACATTAGGATTTTTGGGGTATGCATGCAAATTAGGGATGCACCGAATAGGTCTTAAGTTCCAAGTACCCGATCCGGGTACTCAGCTGAACTTCGGAACTTTTTCAGAGGACCCGGAATTCGGGACTTGGAACTCCAGATCTCGGAAATCCCCGGAACATGGAACTTAGGAACTCTTTCCTTTAATTATTTTAAAGTGCACCCACTTTAAAATCATTATGCCAAGCAGTGCCGAGAAAAGCAGGCTAGCAAGACAAACCCAAGCAGTGTAACTGCATGCAGAAATTTTTAAAAAGTCAACAGCACCCACAGCATGGCCCACCATCAACAGTGCATCCACTTTAAAATCATTATGCCAACCAAGCAGTGCCCAGAAAAGTAGGCTAGCAAAAGTGGGACAAACGCTCAAGAAGACAAACCCACAAAAGTGCAACTGTGGGCAGAAACAACAACAAAAAAGCCAGCCCAGCAGACATCATAACAACACACACAAGAAAGAAACCAGACATGCACCCAAACACACAAAAGCCTCCATTATGCCTGTGCAGTGCTCACGTATGCACCCCCTCTCCTGGCACACACCGTATTATTTCATCCAGAAAGAAAGTATATCTCCTCTGTGCCCCAGTGGTCAGTCGCATCTTGGCAAAGATGAACCCACAGACAAAGTACAGTCAGTGCCCACAAAAGCCACAGCAAAAGTGTTCCCTCTCTGTCCTCTAGCAGGAGCACCTAAACCTTAAGTATATTTGGCACTGGTGGCAACCCCTGGCATTGCCCCTAGTATATGGACAGCCCAGGTCAGGGGAAGTGGAGCTAGGCAGATGTGTCTGGAGTCTGGACACCATGGTGCCAAGCAGCGCATGGAACAGGCAGCAGTGCACCCGCTAATTTTTTTTAAAGGTCATGGCATTGGTGTGGCACTGGTAATTTAGACAGCCCAGACCAGGGGAAGTGGAGCAAGGCAGAGATTTCTCTGGCCTCCATGGTGCCAGGCAGCAGTAGTGTGGCACCCATGATTTTTTTAAAAAATCATGGCATGGTGGAAACAACTAACCCCTGTCCCCCAGCGTTGCTCCTATGGCCAGGCCATTCCAGACCAGCCACCACGCCCCACCCCCTCAAGCCAATTACTTACAACCAAATTCGGTAGAGAATGGAAAATGGCTGTACAGCCAATCAGAACTTGCTTGTCCATCACTCAACTCTCCCCTCCCATAACCCCTCCTGCCAAATGTGGCATTAAGTTTTGTTTCCTAGCTCAGAAAAGCTAGGAGGTCAACCATCTGTATCAATCCAGTCACATGCAATGGTGCCAGCACTCGATTGAGGCTTCTGGGCTTTATACTAAGGATTTGGTACCAAGGACTGGCCTTGGAACTCAGGACTTCAGACTTGGAAATTCAGAAATTCAGACTTGGGAGTCTTATGGCCCTATGTTTTGGTCAGGGAGGTCTGGGGCTTTAACATAAGGTGAGAGTTCTGGGGTGCTGAAATTTCAGAGGATTTGAGTGGTGTTTGATTACCAAAATTGTGATTCTATGTCAAACCTGTTGAAAAAGCATGCTGGTAAGCAAATTTGCATGTATAATTGTTGCATAAATATGCAAATAAAGTTAATTATGCAAATGTTAATGCGTGCAGTGAATTTGCATAATTTGGCTTCACTGGTTGCAGAATTTAAGATTTTATTGTGCAGTCAACACGGGTCCCTGGTTATAGGTGCCGAGTCATCCAAATTCCAGTTGCAGTCAATGGAAGTGGAAGTTTCTCAGCCCTTCTGAAAATTAGGTTACAAAAATACATAATCACTGCAACTGGAGAGAGAGAGAGAGCAAAAGTGACAGGCCACCTCCAACTTCACTGCTGCTTAAATTCTTATGGACTACAGTACTTTTAACTTGCATAACTTGCACATAATTCAGGGTGTCAATAAAAGTCACCCAGCACCAATTTCCTAGTGCATAGCTATGCTTTAACCAGTAATGGCAAATCCTGAGGCTCTTGTGAGCCCACTAGGAGTGGAAAGCACTTGCATATAATTGTCAGAAGGTCTATTAAGGGACACCACAGCTATTTATTTATATATATATATAAATAGTTGCGGGGTAGGACACAAATATATAAAAATTTGTGTCCTACCCTTCCCCTAAGGCTCAATCATGAGCAAAAACATGGGGAGTGCTTGGGAAATGGTGGCAGAAAGCAGGCCGGGTCTGCTTCTGCTGTCCACAACAAAAAGATAGCAGCAGAGAGCCATGTCGAAGAGGCTTCCCCATCCTCTCCCCACTTTAGAAGCAGGGAATAGACTGGAATTGTCCCTCCACTGCAGGAGGTAAATTGCAGCAAGGCGGCTGCTCCAGGTCTATTCTGCACTACAGATGTGGGGAATCGACCTGGGCCTTTGCCTGGAACTGTGCCTGCGCTGCCATTTCCCTCCTGCAGGGAGGCGGGTCATGAGGCTTGCCCGGTGTGCTTCGTAGAACAGAATCTTTATTGTTGAAGCCTTATAAGGCAATGTAAATACAAAAATTAAAAACATTGCCAAAATAAGGCAGCATGTACATACAGTTATTCGGAATTAATGGCCATTTCCATTGGCCCTCGGTCAAAAGTACTTCTAACCTATTTGTGGAATACAAACTCCTTCAATATTTCCAGGGTAAAACCCCTTTTTAAGTGATCCCTGGGATGAATTTTCAAAAATAACCCTACAGAATGACCCTCTTCAATGTGGCTGCCGGGTATAGGTCCTTTCAAAGTGACCCACAGGGTAACAGAAAAATGCATATGGCTAAAACAAAGTTTGATATATATCAAAGTAGACAGAATCACAAAACGTGTTGAAAATTATCCATGTATATGCCAAATATTTACAGAATAGGAGATGTCATTTTTACAATCCCAAAAATGTTTTTTGATGTACTTCTCCCTTGCTTTAGAAGCCATATATGCAGACTTGGCAGTTTTACTTTAATTTTCATGTAACAATCTTGCAAAGCATATATTACCTTAAAATTCACTGGTCAATTTAAAGTATGGTATATCACATCATACAGGTATTTTCCCCGTATGTCACTGTAGATTGGACATTCAATCAGATAATGCAAAAGGGATTTATTCTACACACCGAATCCCACAGATGCATAATCTGAGGGTCGATGGTATGTTCTTATATCCTCTCAATTATTCTGTATCCATGAGCTGTAACCTCAGTCTTATAAAGGCAGCTCTTAATTTAGTATTTTTCAATTTGGAAAGATATCCTTCAAAACCAAATTTTAGCTTATAAAGCTGCAAGAAAGGTGCAACTTTTGAAATACGAACTATGGCCATGTCTCTTTGGATAGCAACACGGTATGCTGCTTGGTTTTCCGACTGCCGCTAGGGAGGGACCCTCCTCAGCAGCAGGGGAAGCCCCTGGTCCAAGGAAGAAGCCAGTGGCGGTAGCAGACTGCCACTTGCTCCTTCTGAGACCTGTAAGACTTCTTCCCCACAACACCTCACAACACCTCATGGATAGCCTCTGACTCCTCATGAGGTTTTTCATATATTTATGTGTACGCAACCTGCTACATTTGCAGGATTGCTTCATGTTGGCAATCCTGCACACATAGGGTGTTAACAGGTGAGATGACAGCCCACTGGCATCTGTGTTTGGTATGTGTAGCCCGCCCATTCACATATTTAATGTGTAGAGCCTAATAAATGGGCATCGTCTACGTATGTTTCTTGTGTGTGCAGGCAGTCCTAATTCACCCCCGCTCACAGGTTTAGTGCAACAAACCTAATAGAAGGACAAGCATTCTTCTCTGCCGTACTCCACCCACCTACCCTGCCTTCCCAGTATCCCACCCCCTGTAATGACGTGAAGCCACAGTGAATTATGGGTAGAAGAAACCGCCCTAGCAGTTTGTTTCTTCCAGGCTATTATAACTCCAGGAGATGGTACAATGTCAGCAACTACTTGCTCACATGCAGTGCACAGTCAGTTCTAGCTAGCCATCCCAGCTTTTCAAACTTTTAAAAACATTTGGTGCGTGGTCTGTAGATTTCAGGGATGGCTGTACTGAAGCCATGGATCCTGGGAACTTCATGGTGCTCATTATTGCCCTTCATGCATTCATGACCATTGCTGAGCAGAACCTGCAAGTAATCCAGCCGATCCAAGTCACTTGCTGTTGTTGGCTTGCTGAGATATCTAGGCGCAGACAGGTACTCACTTGAGCTGTGGTCAGGGTAGCAGGATACACCACAACGCAAAGGTGGCTCCTGCTTTGGTGCCATGCACTTTCCTTTCTCTGGTGACAATGGACTGTGATGACAAGGATCAAAGCCCTGCGAGGGGAGCTGATGCATGCTGAGAGCTACCTTTCAGGAGATGCAGCTTCAGTCACCAAAACGCTGCCCATTGCTGTACCCATCGAGAGGCTGGTGTGGGTAAAAGACAAAGGCATAGACTGGTGCGAAAACATGCTTTCCTCATGAGAAGATGCTGAGTGGATCTCCAACTTCAGATTGCCCTGTCACCTCGTCCTGAAAATAGCCGAGATCCTCCGGCCTGAGCTGGAGAAGAGAGCATGGTGATGCAGTCACCCATTCTGCACAGACTCACCTTTTGTGAGAAGGTTTGCCATTCCAGACTCTTACTTCTCTGTCGCCCATCAATTTGGCATTGGAACCTCCATGGGCACCATTGTCCTTGAGGTATGCACTGCGATTGTCAAAGTGCTGCTGGACCAGGTGGTGAAGTTGGTTGACCCTGTGGAGGTAATGGAGGGCTTTCAGCAGGAGTGGTTCCCTAACTATATAGGAACAATCGATGGGAGCCAAGTCCTCCTCGTCTGCCCACCCCATAGCAAAGATGACTACTTAAACTGCAAGAGGTTCTTCTCCATGGTCATCCAGGCTGTAGTGAACCACTGTCCCTTGTTCGTCGATGTGCTGGCAGTGTGGTCCGGGAGGAACCATGATGCCCACATCTTCCACAAGTCTCCCTTCTGGCTGGTTGTTGCTGAGTTGTTGTTGTCCATGCACGTTGCAGTGGCAATCTTGTGGTCTGCTGCAGAAGCTACCTGTACTTCTGGTCATGCCCTGGATCGTGTCCCAGATCTCGTCCACCTGCCATGTGGTCTTCCTGAGCCAAATCCTCCGTGTGCCGCCAGTTGTGAACCTGTATGTCCTGATTGCACTAGGTGCTTT
Organism: Sphenodon punctatus; assembly: GCA_003113815.1. Taxonomy (NCBI): domain Eukaryota; kingdom Metazoa; phylum Chordata; class Lepidosauria; order Sphenodontia; family Sphenodontidae; genus Sphenodon; species Sphenodon punctatus. The sequence continues at coordinate 1,402,502 of QEPC01007042.1, forward strand.
TTGGCAGTTCTGTCCATGCCCATTGTGGTGGCAGATGTGTAGCAAGGCGAGTACCTGGTCTAGGTTGCTGCTGGGGCAGTTGGGATCACTATAATGGAGTGACAGACATAGAGAAATCCAGGGCCGGTGCAAAGGTCCTGGGCGCCCTAGGCGAAACTTCAGCCTTGCCCCCCCCCCCCCGTGATAATATTAAAAAATGAACATTTTGTATTGGTATGAATATAAAACCTGTATTTACATATATATTTTACACAGGAAAGGAGAACAATATTATATGGATTGATTGTGCATTCTCATTGTTCTTTATTGAAACAACTCTGGGTGAGCACATCAACAACAACATCAACAGCTTACTATACTGACCAATATAAATATAGTTTTCAAAAATAAATAATTACGGAATAAATACACTGGGTGAGCACATCAACAACAACATCACTATACTGACCAATATGGTCTTCAAAAACAACAAACGAATAAATACACTGGGTGAGCACAACAACAACAACAAAAATCTTACTATACTGACCAATATGGTCTTCAAAATAAATATGGAATAAGAAGATACCACGTTATCTGAAAAATCGAAATTATATACAAAACTTAAAAGTTAAATGAAGCTACATTCCAAGCTGAAACTACATCAATAAGTGACACTGACATAACC
>QEPC01007042.1:1404636-1439727 GCA_003113815.1 Sphenodon punctatus
GAACCTTATGGCTGGCAGAACTCTAGGGAGGGGCTTGTCCATTGTAGGCGGAGCCTCCAAAAATCCAGCAACAAAGAGTTTTCAGCGTTAAGATGTGATGGACAGAACATTAGTTTACACTGGGAACGCCTTGCTGCTGAGTAAAACCATCACTTGGAGACTGAGAGAACCCTCCTACTAGCATCTCATCCAGTAAGTGGATGGGACTCCAGTAGGACAACGCGCGCTCTCTCCATCAGTGGTAGTGCCATAGCAGGATAAAAAAAACCTGTTCACATATTTAAAACATATAAAACTTCTGGGCCACATCAAAATAGCTGCATGCTATTAACAATACTTGATCACACAAGCACATTCATATTTAGCATGTGAGGAGCCACTCGAAGAAGAACAGAAGTTTGCTACCTTGTAAATAAGGTTCTTTGAGATGGCTCCGAACATTCTCACAAATACCCACCCTTCCAGCCTTGCATAGAATTTTTTCCTTCTATTTCTAGAAAGGGTTGGAAGGAACTGTCATTCTGAGGGGAAGAGCCCGTTTTATACTACAGGAGCTTGAGATCATCATGTGGCTATTATTTGAACAGGGTGAGCATGCACAACCCAGTTGTGAGAATGTTGCGAGCCATCTCGAAGAACCTTCTTTACAAGGCAACAATCTTCTGATCAGCACATGGGAAGGAGCTGTTTGTAAGCAAACAGCCTTATCTCCCAGCCCGATCACGAGCCCGACGGAGGGGAGGAGGGGGCATGTGTCAGCCGGCAAGGGGGGGGAACCAAGCCAGAACAGGTGGCCGATTTATCTGACCTCGGTCTTCCTCCGGCTCCTGCCTCCTCTCAATTAATCCTTGGGGGCCAGGACTCAGCTCTGCAGCATGGTGGCGTGGCACCCATACAAGTTGGCACCCTAGGCGGCCGCCTAGTTCGCCTAATAGCTGCACCGGCCCTGCAGAAATCAAGGACCACCATTTGCACCTTCCTCCCTAACCTGCCATTTTGACTTCCACTCCCCCACCAGCCAGTTGTCCTGCCATGGTGCTTTCCCCACCCACCCACCAGCCCATGCGCCCGCCATGGTGCCTTGTCACCCACTTCCTGTGCTTACCATTTACACCCGATGCCACTGTGTCCTGGGGATTTTCAGGTTGCTCCCCCATGCTCTCCTGGCAACCTGTCAATACAATAAAGAACCCCCCCCACATAATTAGATAGCAATAAATGGGAACATTTAACATGCTGCTGTGTAAAAGCATCCCCCCAGGTGCATTAGCTTACTGTTCCTGTTCTCCTCCACCTAAAGGTGGTTTCGGGGTCCTCTGTTCCCTCCACAAGTATCTCCAGAGGCTCCTCACATAAGGACTAGGTCTCCATCTCAGGGGGGTAGACTGTGAGAATCATGTGTTTATGTTCTGGTCGAAGAGTGATGACTCCAGGTCGGGGACAGACACAGAGGGATCTCCACCTGTCGTCATGGCTTCTATGGGGGGGAGCAGGACTGGTTGCAGCGGGAACGGAAACTGGAGGAGCTATAGCCACACACTTTGGGCTCCTGACAAAGATGTAGCCATAGAGGCAGGATGCCACAATGGCTCCATCTTTGCAGAGGAACTGGTCTAGCTGGTCATAGTATGGAGATGTTTGCCTCTCGTGGCCTGAGGTGAAGTTTATTTATTTATTTAATCAATTTATATCCCGCCCCTCCTGAAAACAGCGTGGGGTGGCTAACAATTTAAAAACATAAAAATACAATTATATAAAATTTAAAATAATCATAATAATATTAAAACAAGTTGTTGGCCTTGAACTCTTTGTAGCCCCTTCAGAAGTCATTGGCCCTCTGCCAGCACTGCTTCACATCCTTGTGGTATCCTTGCATAACCTAGAGAGAGATTTTATGGAACGCCACCTCGTTCAGATAGCATTTCATAAGCTTGTAATGTGCGTTCTACTCCCCCCCACAGAGCAATGAATGCCGTCGTCTCTTCCTTGCTCCAGGGAATACACCTCTGGCGTGTGGATTGGTAGCCGGAGAGTGGAACACTGGAGGTACTGGTGCTGGTAGTTGCCTGTGAACACAGTAAAGAAAAAACAAACCACATAATTAGACAGCAATAAACAGAAGCATTTATCAGGGGGGTGAGGTAACACCCCTCATCCAGCCCGGGGAAAAGCGGGGCAAAGACTCACCTGGCCGCCGGCAGAGCGGCTCTGGCAGTGCAGCCCGGTGTGTTGGGACATTTCTTTGCGGTGGCAGGCCTGCCACATCATCAGGCCATGCCTGCAGAGGGAAGTCCTGATGCTCTGGGCTGCACTGCAAGAGCTGCTCTGCCTCTAGCTAGGTGAGTTGTTGGGCTGCAGGCTGGGGAGGATGAGGGAGGGAGGCAACCCCTCCCCATCCATCCCAGCCCTTGGGGGGGGGGGGAAGGAGGAGGAGCAAGAGGGCCAGAGGTGGAATCGGGGATCTGGGGGCCAAATTTGGGCATGGATCTGTTGCAGATCCATCTCACGTGTTTAAAGTGAGAAATCAACATGGGCATGCAACACACGTTGATCTCATGTTAGTGCTGTTTCCTTGTGAGACTGAATCTAACAAGAAAACACAGAACATGGGCAAGCAGCCTTAATGAACAGACATTTCTCACAGGCTCCAAAATGGGAATTTCCATTAGAAATATAATTGCTTTTTAGGCTCTCCAAAATAACAACCTTGAGATCCCAGAAGACTTGAACATGCCTGTCTCCCTGACTGTTGTCTCTATCATATGGCTCTTTTCACAAACAGAAGAGCTTGTCAGCCAGTGCCAGGCCTGGCTCTCTGTGAATGTTCTGCCCCACCAGGAAAGTCAGCTGGTTTGCATACGAGCATTCCACTGTAGCATGAAGATTGTAATCCTTGTCTGGACCTAGAATGGTCCAGGCAAGTTCTCCTCCTCCATGCAAGGAATGGTTCAGGCTGGCCTTGGCATGGCAATCCCTCAATGGCTCAGGTCCTGGTTCTACTGGCTGCTTGTTACTGAGGGATCAGTCCGTGCCCGTTGCAGTGGCAGTCCTGTAAGAAAGTAACAAGGAAAGCCATTAGTTTAGACTGCAATACTCCCACCTCCCCACCCCGGTGTTTCAGCCCCCGCCTGCCCTTCCTGCTCCAAAGGGGAGTGGGAATGAGCACCTAGCCTAGGTTGCTACCTGGCAGTTGCTGTGGTGAGCTCTCTGGGGCATGCAGTTGTCCCCCTACACTCACCGACTGCCATGGTTTTATCCCCCTGCCCCTCCGCCACAGTGTCCTGGGGAGTATGCTTCTGCTCCCCGGTAAAGAAAAAACCCACATAATTAGATAGCAATAAATGGAAGCCTTCATCATGCAAGCTGTGCAAATGCAGACCTCCCCTCTCCCAAGTGCATTCACTTATCATTAACTGTGGAAGTCGCTCCGGAGAAGACAACGAGTTCGGAAGAGCAAGAATTGGGCATGTGCTACAAACCAATAAAAGATGGGACAAGACACATTTGAATTTTGGTGTACGTTGGCCTTTTAAGGCACCAGTGGGTGGCAAGTTTAAAACAAATAAAAGAAAATATTTTTTCACTCAGCGTATAATTGGGTTGTGGAATCTACTGCCAGAGGCTGTGGTAAGGGCCAGTACTATAGCTGAGTTTAAAAGAGGTCTGGACAAGTTTCTGGAAGATAGGTCCATTAGTAGCTATTCGCCAGAGAGGATCAGGGAACATGACGGGAGCTGTGGGAGAACAACAGGGAATGGATCCCCCATTGTGACCTGTTGGGTGCTTCTCCCAAGCCACAGTTATTGGCCACTGTCGAAGACAGGATGCTGGGCCAGATGGACCATTGGTCTGACCCAGTATGGCACTTCTTATGTTCTTATGTTCAGTGAGCAAGAGTGGAGGGAGGGGCAGGAAGTGCCCCTCCATGGAATACTCTATGCTTTTACCTGTGACTCTATGGTGCTGGCGGACTTGTACAGGTGAAGACCACACACAACCTAATCGACAGGCTGTGGACATGTGGCCAACATTAGCTTGCATTCACCTGAACGGGGAGCTCTAGATGTTTTGAGACCCTGTCGTGAGTGGGGGCTCTGTGTCCAGTGGGTAGTGACCATGTGGCCGGTGGGGGCAAAAACCTAATAGATGGGCAGGTGGACACCCATCTGGTGTGGGCTGTCGTCTCGTCTGTTAACACCCATACTTGTGACTAGGGCTGAAACTTGGCTTGACGTTCTCGCCGGTTCCCGACAAGAAGGTTCCCGACAAGATGAGACAACCCCCCACTTCTCATAGGAAACGGGTGAGAATTCAAGGGAGCAGGGTGGGATTGCAGGTGGGGGGGTTGGCATGGGAGCCAGAGCTGACCAGGGGGCAAAGACAAGCCCCCCATGGCACCTCTGGTCCCTGTCAGGTTGCCACATCTGGGGGAAAAGAAAAAGTTTGGGTGGGGCAGGGGCCTAGCAGGTGTCAGGCAGGGCATTACTCACTGTTCAGGGAGGGGTTTCAAAACTGCAACTGGGTTCCGTGCCGCGCTGCTGCTTGAATTTTAAAAGGAGAGGGGGGGGGACTTTGGGTATGCGCAGAGCTGTTCAGCCCTGTCTACCCTCTTCAAAGATGGTAGGGCTCAGCATGTGCAGAGGAGCTGCTTGGCCCTGCAGGGGCCATCTTTAAAGAGGGCAGACAGGGCTGACCAGCTGTGCGCATGCCCAAAGTTTTTTCCCCCTTCCTTTTTAAATCCAAACGGCAGCACGGCATGGAGTCCAGTGGCAGGGTCAGGACCTCGCTGAAAGGTGAGTATTGCTCTGTCTGACCCCCATTAGGCCCTCGACCCTGGCCCCATCTGAACATTTTCTTCATCCTCAGGCGGGGAGGCCTGGCAGGGGCTGGAAGTGCCCAGGAGGGCTTGTTTTTCCCCCCTGCTCAACTCTGGCTCCAGTGCAAGCCCCACCCCTCCCCGTCTGCAATCCTAGTCTCCTTGAGTAATTTGCGAGAACTTGAGTGGGGGCGGGGGGGGGGGCTTTGTGGGAACCTCAATAATGTCAAAGTAGACAATTGGCCCAAATGCTTGGAATGAATAGTAAACAAATATATTGACAAAACCGCATATGAGGTTCATGTCAGAGTTTTGCATTACACTGCAGTTTTGATTCAAGGGTGGGAACATGTTGCTTTTTTGTATCTGTAGCTGATGAAAGTCATTGGCCATTTTAAAATGGACACGGCTGGGGGAAAGAAAGAACAAGGAAGCGGTAGAGCCACTGCTTGTTGAAGACGGTGAAATGTTAACGGGTGAGAGAGAGAAGGTGCAATTACTCAATTCCTGTTTTGCCTCCATCTTCTCCTACAAGGGAAACTATGTCCAACCTGGCAAGAGTAGCACTAATGATGAAGAAGGAATTGCAGATCAGGATAGGTAAAAACATGTTAAGAGAACACCTTGCTTCTTTAAATGAGTTCAAGTCTTTGGGGCCAGATGAATTTCATCCTAGGGTACTTAAGGTACTTGTAGATGTAATCTCGGAACCCCTGTCTATAATCTTTGAGAACGTTTGGAGAACAGGTGAGGTGCTGGAAGACTGCAGACAGGCAAATGTCCCTATCTTAAAAAAGGGGGAAAGGAGGATCTGGTAAACTACAGGCCAGTGAGCCTGACATCAATCCTGGAAAGATTCTAGAACACATTATAAAGCAGTCAACCTGTAAGAATTTAGAAAACAATGCTGTGATTACTGATTACTAGGAGTCATCATGGGTTTGTCAAGAAGTTATGCCAGACTAATCTTATTTCCTTTTTTGATCAAGTTACTAGTTCATTGGAATGCCATGGACACAGTATATCTTGATTTCAGCAAAACATTTGACAAAAGTCCCCCATGATAGCCTTCCTGACAAGCTGGTAAAATATGGGTTAGATGATACTACCGTTAGGTGGATTTACAGCTGGTTGAAGAACTGTACCCAAAGAGTGCTCATAAATGGTTCCCCATCAATCTGGAGGGAGGTATTGAGTGGGGTGCCTCCGGGCTCCATCCTGGGCCCTGTACAGTTCAACATCTTTGTTAATGACTTGGATGAAGGAGTAGAGGGGGTGCTTATCAAATTTGCAGATTACACAAAACTGGGAGGGATAGCTAACACTTTAATGATCTTGACAGGATGGAAAGCTGGGTCCAAACTAACAAAATGAAATTCAACAGAAATAAATGTTAAGTTCTGCATTTAGGTAAGAAAAATCAAATACACAGGTATAGGATGGGTGATACCTGGCTTGGCAGCAATACATGTGAAAAGGATCTAGGGGTTGTAGTTAATCACAAGCTGAACATGAGTCAACAGCGTGATGCAGCTGCTAAAAAGGCTAATGCAGTTTTAGGCTGCATTAAGAGAAGTATAGTGTCCAGGTCTGGGCACCGCATTTTATGAAGGAAATTTAACGGGTTCAGAGGAGAGTGACAAAGATGGTCAGGGTTCTGGAAACCAAGTTGTATGAGGAAGGGTTGAAGGAGCTGGGTATGTTTAGCCTGGAAATGACATGATAGCCGTCTTCAAATATCTGAAGGGCTGTCACATAGAACATAGAGCAAACTGGTTCCCTGTTGCTCCTGAGGGCAAGACTAGAACCAGTGGACTCAAATTATGAGGAAGCATATTTTGACTAAACATTAGGAAGAACTTCCTAACGGTAAGAGCTGTTCGACATTGGAACAGACTGTCTAGGGTGGTGGTGGGCTCTCCTTCACTGGAGGTTTTCAGACAGAGGCTGGACGGCCATCTGTTAGAGATGCTGTAGCTGTGGATTTCCTACATTGAATGGGGGTTAGACTAGATGACCTCTGAGGTACCTTCCAACTCTAAGATTGTATTCTATGTGTGCTCCACGTGGAATGCACATGCACCTCAGGTGGGTGGGTGTTTCAGGGCAGGTGTGTGCTGCATATATGCCCCTACCCACCCAGCGACCACTCCTGTCCCCACGTGGAGCATCCTGGATTTTTCACCAATGCCCCATGCATGGGCGGCAGTGCGTGGGTCACGGGAGCACATGTCCACCCAACGCCGTCTTCAGACGGGTGCTGGGGGCGGGGGGGAAACATGTCCTGTTTTTTAAAAGCAGCCATTGTTGAATGTGTTAGTAGCAAAGTGAGCAGCATCAAGGTGGCAAGAAATGACAGATAATTTTCTCCTGAGCTGCTTATTTCTATGTTTTTGAGATTTTAGGTAGACAGGGTGCTCTATACAACCTTAACTATCACTTAATTGTATCTTGATTATATATTTCATTATTTCAGAGTTGTCAGCTCTTGCTATTGTATTGTGAGTATAGTCATGTGAGGGATTTCTTACAGACTAAAATAGTGGTAATTCAGTAGAATAGTGACAGTGCTGTTTTTTTTAATTTTTCAAAGGTTTCTAGCTTTCATAGAAAAATTTGAAAACACTGTCATATGCCTTAATGATTCAGAAACTAAACTGCAAATTGATCCAAACTTTATTAGAGTTTTGTGATTCATAAGCCAATCCCAGGATTTTTGTGTGTGGTGTGACTAATTTTTGCACACTTGGAGTTTGTCTAGAAATGATCACCTTCCCAGTGTGGTGGTTTAGCCTTAAAAAAACACCAAAATATGTCTAAAATACTAGTTCTTCTCTTTTTATTTAAATGTATAAGCAACACTATACCGAGGGCTTACAAGTAGGTAACATAATAATAATAATAATAAATAAAACAAACATTCAGTAAAAGTAACAATATACAAATAATTGAAAGAAATAAACCCCCATGCAAACCTGTATACTTCATGTGCTGAAAGGAGACTGTGTTGTTAAACCAAAAGTTTTCCGAAATCCCTGCAAAGTGTGAAAGAAACACGTATCAATAGCTTAAGTGTTTTGCCTGTGCGGCAGCTGTTTAGGTTTGTTGCATAAATAGTATAGTCTCCCCCTACCACCCAGTATACTGTGGTTTAAGCTTCTCCTTGTTTCTCATTTGTGGGAAACAAGATGCTAGAAAACTTGTGTTAGTAAAACTGTTTTCATTAAAGGTGCCCCCTATACATCCTTCCCCCCTCCCCCTTCTCTTGAATGCCCTGCTGCTCAGCCCAGCTGCTATTGTTACCACCCCATCTCTTTTCTGAAGGTTACTTGGGTATCCCTCTGTTAGAAAGATTTTTAATTGGTGTGACTTACCTCTTGTTTTTCCATGTAAGAGAAGGACATAATATCATTTTGCAAATATTCTATTGCTTTCCATTGTGCAGAATTCTGTGAAATTTTCAAACACTTCAGAACCTCCACATGTGATGATTAATATTCTGCTATATCTGTTGGCAGATGACATACCTTATACATTTTATTTAAATAAAACCAATTTGCCTGGGGCTTTTCCAATTTGGTTTGGAAATCTGTTAGTTCTGCTAATATGCTTTTGTCGTTGTTCGTTAAATTGTATTGTCAGTTTAAAAATTTGTTAGTGACAACAGGGAAAGTATTTCAGTCAGTAGAACTGCTAGGGCATAAGTAATGTGTGCACTCCCTTTAACAGAAAAGAATGGCTTGCAACAGTCTTGCTGCCTCAGTGAAACAATACAATCTGTCTGCTGCATGATGTCATTGCCAGAAGCCAAATAGTACAGTTTTTGTTTTAATGGAAGAGCTCTTTCACATTGCTGGTTTTACATGAAGGGAATGTGGTTGGAAATGCTTCCTGTTCATTCACAGGCCCCGGGCTGTCCATGCATTTCAGCCTCAGAAATGACAGCTGAAACCAATTAGGCAGAATTATGGGACAACTAAGTCACATGTAGATTTATCATGACTGAGGAAGGAGAGAGAGAGAATATACTGCATTTGGAAACCAAAATGACAAATTTAGTAGTAAACAATAGTAATATAATTATCATAGAAAGCTTGTCCAGTCAACCTCATTTTGTGTGATTTGAGTTAATCTATAGGGAGAGTGATTTCTCTGTCCTTCTGTGGACACTATTTCTGTGCATTTGGGTAACACATTCTTGAAGATTTTTAAGCTGACTAAAGTAGAGGAAAATACTTTACTTTAGAACTAAAAACAAATTTTGAAAGCAAATTCTGTACTTTATCATTTAACCTGTTGTTCATATTGTTTTTTGCCTTTGTTGCAAAGATTTAAAAGAAGCATTATATCTTGTTCCAAATAAAATTACTCTTCTTCAGCAGTGGAATACATATTTACTTAAGTTTGTCCATTACAATCAGGGACCCATGTTACTGCATTTCCCCAATTGCCACCAACTGGGAAAATGCAGTGAGCGCAGGTTCCTGATTTGGTAGTAATCTAGTTTCTTTTCACTTTGCAGTTACTTCCAGACATACCAATATACACACATTCTCTTTGCGTTTGTAAACATAGTCCAGAGCCTTACAGGATAAGAATAACCTGTGTATAGCTACATCCTTCCACAAGACCTAGCAAAACGCTATCCATTTTATAATAAAGTGCAAAGAATAATTCTAGACTGTTGTGACTGTTTACAGACCGCCTTCTGTCCCCGTCAAATATGGACCCTTTTCACACAGGCACGCTAACACTGATAAAATGGGTGTTACATTTTATTATACATGTTGTAGGGCTGCAGGTGTGCTCTATGGATGCCCTGCAATATGTATAATAAAATGGATCGCCATTTTATCTGTTAGAGTGTCTGTGTGAAAAGGGCCATGGTTGTAGTTGGGGAGGACATCAAAGGAGAGGTCAGTAATGGAACATTTTTGAAGAAGATTTAGGTCAAGAGAATAACCATTGCAGTGCACAGAACAGTGAGACTAGAGGTGGAGGTCAAAGGAGACGGTTAGAGAGACAAAGTGGGAAGTAGCAGGGTCAGACAAGGTGTCCCGGAGGATGTTAAAGCCCCCAAGAATGAGCATGGGAATATTGCCAGAGGAAGAAAGTAAGGCAGGTTTCAAAGTCAGAGAGTATGGAACAAAGTGGACCGGGAGCAGAGGTAGTAAACATCAGCTATATGGAACGTCTGCTATCTTACTTCGTAGATGATGAATTGGAAGAGCTGTCGCAAATCAACGTGACTCTGGAGGAGGTTCAAATCACCAGAACCAGATGGTATTCACCCCAGAATTCTGAAGGAACTCAAATATGAAATATGTTGCTGGTTGCCTGGCAGCGACGCTGTGTGCTTTGTCCCCGGCTGGGAATAATTTCCTTTGATTCCAGCCGGTGGTTGCCAGCCAGACGTTACTTTTTGTTGGTTCCCATCGGGAATCTCTTTGACCACGCTTTCGAAGATGGTCCGGGGGGGAGCTCCGGAAGCGTGGTTGATTTTGACCCCATATGGGTATTGACTGTGGTGAACATCTGGTGGCCATCAAACAGACGTTCAGGGTGCTTTGGCCCCGCCGCAGGATTGAGCGTGGTTTACTGTGGTTGACTGTGATCTCGTAACGTCTGAAAATACCCCTAGTGTACCTGGATTTCCAGAAAGCATTCGATAAGGTCCCTCATGAGAGGGTGATTTCAGACGTTACGGGGCCCGTTGGCCCTGTACCGAAATCACCCAATTCATTCCCCACCGGGATCACCCCGTCACGCCGTATCAGATGTGCTGGGGGGATCCCGGCGGGGAATCTGGGAGGGGGTGGGGCCGCACGGTGCAATGTGCGGCCGCACGGCCCTGCCCCCTCCACGCCCCCCGGGGAGACGGGCGGGCGGCGGGGCCAATGAGGCCGCCACGTCGGGCCGGATTCGCCACCGCCCAGGATCCCGCCAGTGATTCCGGGCCGTGGCACCCGACCAGACGAGATGCCGGGGTTCACCCCGGCGTGGAATTACATTCAACACGCGGCGGCTGCCGGTCCCTCCGCTTCGGCCGCTCGTGTGGTGAATGTAATTCCACGCCGTGGTAACATCTGGGGGGAAACATCCGTTTCCCCCAACAGACTTGCCGAAATCACAGCCACCACCCGGAATTGAGCGTGGTTGACTGTGATCTCGTAACGTCTGAAAATACCCAGAGACTCTTGAGAAAATTAAAAAGTCATGGGATAGGCAGTAGTGTCTTACTATGGACAGGTAACTTGTTAAAGGACAGGAAGCAAAGAATAGGACTAAATGGTCAGTTTTCGTAATGGAGAGATGTAAAAAGTGGAGTACCCCAGGGATCTGTATTGGGACCAGTGCTGTTTAATGTATTCATTAATGATCTGGAAAAGGGCGTTACGAGTGAGGTGATCAAATTTGCAGATGACACCAAATTATTCAAGGTAGTTAAAACACGAGCAGACTGTGAAGAACTGCAACAGGATCTTACGAGACTGGGTGCCTGGGCATCTAAATGGCAGATGAGATTTAATGTGGACAAGTGCAAAGTGATGCACATAGGGAAAAATAATCCAAACTATGAGTACACAATGCTGGGTACTAAGCTAGGAGTTACCACTCAGGAAAAGGATCTGGGAGTGATTGTGGACAATACACTGAAATCCTCAGCCCCGGTGTGCAGCGGCAGTCAAAAAAGCAAATAGAATGTTAGGAGTTATTCGCAAAGGGATAGAGAATAAATCTGAGGATGTCATAATGCCTCTATACAAATCAATGGTGCGACCGCAACTGGAATATTGTGTGCAGTTCTGGTCGCCCCCATCTCAAAAAAGACATAGCTGAATTAGAAAAGGTACAGAGAAGGGCAATGAGAATGACAAAGGGTATGGAACGACTTCCGTACAAAGAGAGACTTGACAAGCTGGGCCTCTTCAGCTTAGAGAAGAGAAGACTGAGAGGGGACATGATAGAGGTTTATAAAATCTTGAGTGGTGTGGAATGAGTAGATACTAGGGAATGGTTATTTACCCACTCAAATAGTAGTAGAACTAGGGGACACTCCATGAAACTAGCTCCTGGCAGATTTAAAACAAATAAAAGGAAGTACTTTTTCACTTAATGCACAATTAATTTATGGAATTGGTTGCCAGGAGACATTGTCAAGGCCAGTAGTATAGCTGGGTTTAAAAAAGGTCTGAATAAGTTCTTAGAGAGTAGGTTCATTAATGGCTATTTATCAAGTAGCTTATGGGATGAACTTCTTACTGTTGGGAGCTGGGAGTGAACAACAGGGAATGGATTGCCCATTGTGACTGTTGGTTCTTCTCCCATGTGATCGAGATTGGCCATTGTCGGAGGATGGGATGCTGGACTTGATGGACCATTGGTCTGACTCAGTATGGCACTACTTATGTTCTTAGGTGGTAGATCTGCCTGCATCCTTCTATCACCTGGGGGTAACTCAGCTACAGGGCAAAGTCCACCCATTTCCTCTACTGGGTGTGCTAAGCCCTTGCCTACCTTCGATCTTCAAGTCAGAGACCTACTTCTTTTCCCAATACAGCATATGAGGTAGGGATGGGACTATCGGTAAATTATTGGTTACCGGTTTTATCGGTATCGGATTAATCCAATATCGGATTTATCGGTATATAGTTTTTTTAACATTGCCGATTTTTTTGATCTTTAACATTGCGGCCATTGTTAAAATGGCCAAAATGTTAAAGATCCGAAAAACAGCAATGTTAAAAAACCAATATATCGATACTGGTATTATCAGATTATTCTGATATCACCAATTATCGGCATTATCGGATTAATCCGATACCAATAGTCCCATCCCTAATATGAGGCCAATCCCACCTTGGCTCCCAGCCTCTGACTCCCCAGTGTACTGGTGTGTGATTCCATTTTTCTGGAGCACTTCAGGGGGATCTTGCCCAGATGCCTGGTCAGGAGCCTTCCTTCCTATGCTTTATTCCTGCTTCTGTCTCTAGCTCCCTTCTCTCCTTCTGAGTGGGCTTCTGCTGGCTTTTGGGAATGCCTTGCCCAGCCCACCCTTGCAGAAAAGCAGCCCCTGGGTTTACCGTTTAGGGATTGTTCCAGAACATGTATGTAAACCCCATGACAGGGATGTAATCTGCAATCCAGTTTCAGCTTCTTTTGGGTCAGGCACAAATGCAAGTGTTAGGGACTGATAATTTTATGTTTGATTCTCCCACGATGCTTACTGATGTTTTAGGTAGAGGGAAGCACCAGTGTTGGCCACCAAATGGAGGTGTCTGTCTGTCTGTCTTTCAATCAAATTTATATGCCGCCCTTCCGACAAGGCTCAGGGCGGCTTACAATCCATGAAAAACAATAAAAATTCATACAATAAAAGCACCCATCCCTCCCCTCAAACTTCCACTGTCTCCCACAACGTTACCCAGAAACCCAACCAAGCCCTATTTATCCCTGGCTTCCAAATGCTCTTCCAAAAAAAAAAAAGGTTTTCCACCGCCTCTGGAAGATGCCCAGGCTTCAGCCTCCACACCAGGTGGAGTTGGTTGAAAGTGCTCCTGATCGCCGCTGCCACCTGACAATCCAGGTGCAGCGAGGGATGTAAAAGCACTTCTAGGCTGCAAACCCGAGTGACCAGAGGGGCCCAAAGCCATCAGTGACAGGTGTCCCAGTCCCCTCCAAGTCAATCAGCTCACCTACATCTGGAGCAGTAGCTGGAGATAGTGAGGAAGGATACTTGGCATGACTTATTAAAATGAAATTTGAGGAGAAGAAATAAAATCAGGGGTCTGGGTGCACACCTGCAGAAGACCTAAAAAGATTGGGGAAGGTAGAGTGGTAACACTGCGGAGTATTTCTGCAATTCTGCCAAGAAAAATGCTAGAGTTGGCAGGATCAGAGTTCTCCGCAAACCCCAAAACAATTTAATCCACCACCAGAGCATTTATGTGTACACTGCATTTGACTTTATTGATTTGCTGCTTACTATTTATTGAATAGAATGGTTTAAGACTTCTGGAACACATCCATTTCTATATAAAAGAGACTCAAAGCTCCTGTGAAGCATTCACTCATTAAAATAAAACATGAATATCACTTAATTTTGTCTTAAAATGCATATATAGTGAAACATTTATGCTACCAATTGATTATTCTCATTTTTCTCTTTGGAGTTTTGCTTTAAAAACACCTGGACTAGCTGCAGAGTTCTCAGCAAACCCCAAAACAAATAAATCCAGCACCACAGTATTTATGTGTACAGTGCATCTGAATTCATTGAAGACCTTTTGCAGGGGTAGGTACAGATGTCAATATCTGTGTTCCTTATAATATGGAATGAGGGGCGAAACAGCTCTACCCTTGCATACTGCACTGGTTTCACGCAACACAGAGGATAGTGTGCATTCTGCTCCCGCTGACTTTCCTGTTGTCGCTACTTTGAATGCTTTAAAAATGATTGCATTTACATCTTCTTTCCTACAAGGTTTCTCTGTACTCTTGGGGACAAATATTCATGTCCCAAAGGACAAATCAGTTTTGAAATTATTCTCCACACAGATTTCTTAATAGCACCTCTCCCTGTAATGGAATTTTGTGTGTGACTCTTAAGTCCTGACAGAACAGCAGCACAATGCCTGTGGTCCCAACCCACTGGGCTGCCGCAGGGCGATGCATAGCCACACATACCTGTCCCCACGGTGTGTGCAGCACTCCTCCCTCTGTCTGATGGACGGCCAGTGACGGTCTCCATGGTGCCCGGCCCCTGCTGCTACTCCAGACCGGGTTGAGTGAAGCAGGCTATCACATCTGATAGCCCACTTTACTCCGTGTCCTCCGGCTGGCTCCCAATTCAGGGATTTTTGTGAGTGACATCCCAGGCTAAACTCCTCCACCATCAGGAGCCCGACTGTGGTAAGATCTGGCGGCTGTTTTTAAACGTGATGCTGGCACCCAGATTAATCCAAGCTAAAGCGGATTAATCCGTGCCGGTGTCACGTCTGAAAACACCCTCTCTCCCCCAAAGGCAACATCCTTGTTCTCCACATCTTGTGGGATTGGGTTCTGCAGGTATGAATTCTAGCATGATAAATTTATGGAGTTTGTCTTAATTTCTCTCTCTCTCTCTCTCTCAACATCTGTATGCTCCTCTGTACTTGGAATGAAAGGGAAAGGTGAAATAACATGGTCATGTTATAAATTGCTCTTTTAGCAGATGCTTGGCACTTGGGGTTCGTTGCCACAGCAGGAAGAGCTACTAGAATGAAACTTCACTGCGGATAGAGGCAGCTAATTGATTTGCATGCTTGAAAGAGGGAACTGCTGATGTAGAAGGAAAGAGAACCTCAGCAGTTGTTCAGGCTCTGGAATCTGGAAGGGAGCTTAAAGAATGAACAATAGGAAAAATGTGATTACAGATGCCATTCACGTCATGAGAAATCATGTAAAAGAGAACAGTTTAACTTAAATGTAAACAAAACCCAAGCTCATTCTCATTATTGTCTGTGCATTCCTGCCCTTTGCATTTGATGCCTGGAGAGAGCGCTTGCTTCCTTAGACATAATGCTGTGTTTCCTCTCTTTTGAAAACCTATCTCTTCTGTCAGGTTTCCCCTAGCTTCTTGCCCCCACAGGCTGCTCATTACTACGCCTACTGACCTTCCATTCAGGGTCCCATTCTCACCTGTAATTTTTATTTTTTATTATAATATTTTTATCTGGCCCATCCTGCCTCTGGCAGCCCTTAATTAAGCTAAGTACATGCACCTGCGATTTCTCAACTTCATGACTGTATCCCTGGCTTTCCCTATGTTCCCTCTCTCCATTGTCTCTTCTTATTTTTCCATCGTAAGCCCCCTGGGGCAGGGACTTTTCTCTACTAAATGATTGCCAGGAACATTGTTTGTGCTATATTAGTAATAGTAATAGTATTGATAAGGGAGTTTATAACTCACCTTGTAAAAGGGCAATTATCTATAGCAAGTATTGTTGTTTTGACTTCCTAGTCTCATCTATTGTGACTAAATTCCCATGTTCCTTAGAAGGTCAGAATTAGACTTCTGTCAAAAACAATGGGAAATAATTTTTAAAATTCACACTAAAAATATATCAGCCTGAAAATGTATTTCACTGAGGTTGCAGTTCTCTTGCTATCACAGCCAGGAAATGGGAGTAATAGACAATAAAATATTTATTCTACATTCAAGTCTTGGGGGGGGGGGGAGATTTGAATATTAAACACTTTTTAAACATAAATTTCAATATCCAATAAGTTGTTTAAAACTTATTTTCCAGGTTAATGTTTTTCCATATGCATAGAAACGTAGGTCATAATCCTCTAAGCATTTGCTTTGGAGTAATCCTATTAAAACCAGTGGGACTAATGTGAAGTTAGTGTTTTGAGGGTTGCACTCTTAAGGCATGTTTTTGACCATGCTCACTTTGATTAAAAACAGACCTGCTGTAGCCTACTTTGCACCAGACCTCACCTGCATATTTGTGCAGGTGCTGCCAGATGTTGGCCTGGGATTGCCCCAGTCCGTGTTGGTGGGTTCTCACCCCCCAGACTATCTATGTCCAGGTTGCAGCCTGGGTTAAGGGCCACCCGTTTTGGTCAAAACAGGCCACAGTGGGCTATCACATCATGTCATTGGCCGCCATGGCTGCTTCTCCTGGGAGGAGGTGGGGTGCTGGGCACAGCAAGGGTGTGGGGCTAGCCAGCTGTGTGTTTGTGCGTCTCCCTGCTCTTCCCAGTGCCCGTACGCAGGCACGTTGGTTGTGCAACCCACATGGTCCGGACTGTGGTCCCTGATGGCTTTCCACGTTGGGCCACTGCCACGTGACCGTCATATCTCTTCCCACCCTTTGTTTCTAAATATTTCTTATCCTGTTTATGTATATGCTTATTGTTTGGAAAAATATACCACTTGAAACATGAAGTTAAAATAAGGCTACGCTTATTAACTTCTTAGAGCACAGTGAGGCAGATAGAATTTTAAAAAGTGAAAAGTTGAACATTATGGAAGAACAGAACTTCTAGTATGAAATAAAAAGAAAATGGATGCATAAACGGTTCTCAAGACAAACTCAGAGGAGCTTTGGAAGTAGCAAATAAACATAACTTATCGCAGTCTTGAATGAGTGGAGATGATGAGAACAAAACATTGACATAATTACAGAAATTATGTTTCAGATTATGATTTGCCAAGAGGCATGAGATATTTGTGTTAGTGTTAGCAGACGAGTAATATCAATCATCAAACAACCTGAGAGGTGGCAGAGGTACCAGAGGGCTTTGTTGTAAAAACAACAAGGAAACATAATAATCAATCAGTGAAACAGAAACATTAGTACGTAGTATGGTGATGAATGCTGAAGGGTGATTGGTTTGTTCTTGCCACGTTCCCAGAAGATGAAGGGAAAAGTCAATACTGAAGTGTCTTTTCAAGTATGGAACAATGAAAGTAAAATGATATCTTTCTTGTAGCAATTGCGTTTTTGGTCCAAGTCTTTATGCAAAGTATTACTGAAATGGATGGGAGTTACATCCATGTGTTAAACTTTATTTTCTTTGTGTACTGTTTCACTGATTTGTTTTCCATAAATATAACTAATAAATGTTTTATATACAGAACTGTGGATAGTAGGAAATTGCTTCCTTAAGTAGGAGAAAGCAATGGAATGCAAAACAGCCATTGGTATTTTTTTGACTTGCTTGTGTAAATGTAGTGGAGGCCTATTTGACATAATCACAAATGAACATAAAGAATGGTTTCTGGGCTTGTTTTATTGCTCAGTGAAAGCTTCCTGAGCTATTTTGTCCCAGGGAAGAAAGCTGTTGTCTAAAATCTTTGATCTTGAATACTAATTAAGTGTCATTCTCTGCCTGCATGTGAGGCATGTTATCCTCCAGTATCATTGAACATCAGACATACTATACTCTTTGGTGAGAATGCTAGTTCATTTTATTTTTTTCAGGTACCAGATATACAAAGTTAACCCCAGTTTGTAGTCACTTACATCAGCAAATACTTTTTCTTTTTAGCTTCCTACTATCCATTCACAAGCTAAATTGCCAAGATAGGTCTGAAAAGCAAAATGTCACTTGATTGCAAAAGGGTTGCTACAGTTGCATATTCTGGAGGCAGTGTAAAACTTTTCTTTTTGGCAAAGTGTTTGGCAGGGTGGATGAGTTTAGGGGTGAGGCTGTTGGTTTTTTTAAAAGGGATTTTAATTGAATTTTGTGTGTTTAATGATGTAAGCCACTCTGCGCCTCAGTGGAAGGGCTGGGTAGAAATGTAACTAAGTAAATAAATAAGAGGGATCCCAAAGTGTGGTGGGAGATGGAGGTGTGGTAGATGGAAGGAAATTTTAGAAGGGTTTCTGTGTGTCAATTTTAGCTTTAAAAAAGCATTATTTGTTTTTCAATAGAGAAAAAAAGTTTTATGGATTAAAAAAAAAAAAAAGTTAACAGAAATGACTGTCTAGTTTTACCTCCTGGGTAGCATATGCCATAATGTTTCACTGAGTAATTCCTGATTCAAGCCTAGTGTATCTCATAATTGATCATTCAATAATCTGGAGCCAAAATCATTCACACCCAACTTCCAAAAAACACTGCTTTCTTAAATGTATATGGGAGAAAGTAAGGTAAGCAAAAAGTCTTATCAGTCAAGTTATAGAGGTGCTCAACAAGAATAGAGCCTGAAGGTGATGACAGCATGGCATAACTGAGAAAATGTATTCACTTGGCCTTCCATTTTCTATGTACAGAGGAAACAGTGTCTTTGAAGTGGAAGGATATTAATTTGTCATACTCATAGGCACATTGATATATTTCCCCCCTTTTTTGTTTTCTCCCCCTAGCACACTGATTTATGTCAGTACATAGACAGACACCCTGGAGGACTTCATCAAGACAATGTGAAGGTAAGAGTTAAAGCAGGAGGAAGGTCTCTTCCAAGCAAATCATGCTGACAATAAGCTTCTTTTGAATTTGGGGTAAAACATCCCCCAAACTTGTTGGATAATAAAGTAAAGGTAAATGAGTGACTATCTGCATTAATTTTCAAGCTGCTGTTTTAATAATAAATAATAATCATTATCTTTATTTTTACATAGCATGGGGGGCTCCCTGCCATGGCACCTGGGGTGCTTTACATATAACTAATAAACACAACTATTTAATCCTCACAACAACCCTGTGAGGTAGGTTAGTCTGAGAGAATATTGTGACTGGCCCAAGGTGCACCCAGAAGGGTTTCTGGCTAAGGCGAGACTAGAACTGGGGTCCTTCCCCACGTGTCCAAGTACTGAACACTTAGCACTTACACTACACTGGCTCTCTTATTCTTTTATTTTTAGAAAAATGGCAATAAAAGTAAAATTATTTGAATGCTTCCACAGGATAAGAACAACTGGGCACAGTTGATCCAGTAAAAGTTGATCCAAAATTACAAAGTAAATCTTGTTTCAACGTGGTAAAACATTTTTGCTTGATTTCTTTGGAGAGGAACATTGTTTTAAATAGCAGTACTTTTTAGTAGAGCTACATCAATTATCAGAGAATCTATCAATTAAAAAAAATATTTGGTAGCTCTTATTTTTATCTAACAGTTTGTAAAGATATAACTTAACTGTTTTATAATGTGCCTTTCTAGAAGGCTAGATATTACTGACTATCTCATATCTATGTCCTGCAGCTGAATATGTGTTCTTTTATTATTTGGATATAAACATGGGAGGGGAGGGAGATCTTTTCAGATCTGATTGGCCTGCTTTCTGGGAAGTCGGACAGATTATTTTAGCATAACACAAAAATCGATCAGATGTGCAGTCTGGGTCTTAGATGTAGGGTATTTTCAGACGTGACGGGGCAGCTTTCGCACCGTCACGGAATCACCCATTTGATTCCCCGCCGGAATCCCGCTGTCATGGCCAGCAGATGTGCCGACCGATCCTGGCGGGGAATTGGGGGGGTACAGCCTCGCCCCACCCCCACTCCCCTAGCCTCCCGCCCTCCCTCCGGGAGATGGGCGGGCGCAGCAGCCAATCTGGCCGCTGCGTCCGATTCCAACCTGTGGTCTGGACCACGGCCCGGAATCGGCGGCGGTAACCGATGTTGCCGGCCGCTGATTCTGGGCTGTGGTTCAGCTAACCATGCTTTCGGCCCTGGTCCCCGGACGAGGGCCGAAAGCGTGGTTATTTTGATTCCCGTCGGAGGTTCACTGTGGTGAACCTCTGGCGGGACTCAAACAGACATTACAGGACCATTCCCCACCATAGGGTATTGTCTGTGGTTGAGCATGATCTCATAACGTCTGAAAATACCCGTAGAGACCTCCTAGGCATTATTTGCTAAACTGGTCTTGTGCTTTGACGCTGTTCTGATTGTTCTTCTACTTTGGAAGTGTTTAAATCTTCACTCATCGTGTTGAGAAATTAACTCCTGTATTTTTGTCTTTTAAAAATAAAATAAAAATTAAAAGGCTCATCTTTAAAGTTGGCTCGTTAATAAACCAAAACCTATAGACATTTCAAACATTTGTGGATTTACATTAGACTTTAAAAAAGGTAAAAATTCAAAAAAGAGGAAAGTAAATAATGTAGTCTGTGCAAATTATTTTGCATGAAATAACAACTGCATAAGGAAATCACTTTCATACTGATCCATACTAATGATTCATCTAGCCTAGTATCTTCTGTATGCCAGAGGTTAAAGTATAACTCGTATCGTAACTTCAGTTGGATTCACTTTTCCTCAGAATTTCCCTGAAAATTGAAACCTAAAGTATTTAATTTTACACAGAAATTAAATAATAATAAAATGCTTAAAGCCTGTTGTTTAATTATTCTGTATATTAAGTATTAAATGATTTGCACTGAAACAAATGTTCCCTTGCTACAATATAACAAATTTAGGCATTCTTGTAAAACTTGATTGTGCTTCAAACATGTTGTTTGTATAGGTGGAATGTGAGAGTATTTCATATAGAATCTGGTTAGACCACATTCACACCTTCGGTGGCTGACCTGTCCATGCATCTTTTGGCTCTGGGAGAGAAGCCAGAAGCCAAAATCTGCATGGGGTTTGGCTGGTGTGAAAGTCCCCCCGTGCGGCTTTGCCGGTGAACATCTGGAAGAGTACAGAGCAGGGAAATCCAGTTCTGTACTCTTCTGGGTGTTTTCCGGCAAAGCTGCGTGGGGGAGCTTTCGCACTGGCTGAACCCTGTGCAGATTTTGGCTTCTGGGTTCTCTCCCAGAGCCAAAATCTGTGTGGACAGGCTGACCGCTGAAGGTGTGAATCCAGTCTTAGAGTTAGGTTGGTCACCTGGTTTAACCTCTTGATATAAGACAAGATTCCCTATACCCTCAGCATCACAGACAGATGCTTGTATCTCTGGTGCTAGTGGAAGTTTCTTCATTAGATGCTTTCAGTATCCCTAGGTATCCTATTCCATTCTCCAACTGCTCTCACAGTTAGGAAGGTTTTCCTAATATTCAACTGAAATCCACTTTGCAGGAATTTTAGCCCATTTCCTCTTGTTATATCTTCCATAGCAGTGGAGAACAACAGTTCTCTATCTTTTCTGAGGCAACCGTTTAGACGTTTGAAAACTTCTATCATTTCTTCCTTTTTTCTAGGCTAAGCATAATCCGTTCCTTTAGCCTCTCTTCATATGGCTTGCATTCTAGTCACTTTATCTTTTACTTTGCTCTCTTGCAAACCTTTTACAATTTGTCAGCATCCTCCTTGAAGTGCGATACCAAAATCCGAACACAATACTCCAGATCATGTCAAATAAAGTAGCACTAATACTTCCTGTATCTTGGATATTAGCATCTGCCAATGCAGCCCAAAATGGAATTTGCCTTTTTTACTACAGTATCATATTATTGATGCATGTTGACACTATACCACATTGTCCTTGACTAGTGAATCTTTTTTGGAGTAAAAAATCACATTTAGTATGCCATTTGCAGGAAGTTAATTCTTTGTTTTGGCCCTTGTCCAATCTGAATAGCTGGTCAGTCTTTATGGGGGGAAGGAGGAGGAGAGAGAAAGAACTATGCACACATACATGCATGCATGCTGAGGGAGCAGGGTGGATGTTATCTGCAACTGGAAGTCTTGAGATGTATTATCCACTGCAGTTGGAAGCCTATGAGGATCTACCTACTCTCAATTTCTCTCCTTCAGTCTATTGTAAAGGGACTTGTAAAGCCAAGCTGATTACTGAGCAGGGTGTGAAGGTAGCTTCCTACATGGTCATTCCAAATCCTTTTTGTGCCCCGCTGCATCAGTTGGGGGAGGGGCATGATATACTATTTAAATATAACTTTGGGGTCAGTTTTCAACATAAAAACGCGCTTCAGAACTACCTAGGTGGCTTTATTTTTTCTCAACATTGCTGGATGTTGTGGGTTGGTGGGCAGTTTCCCTTTGATTCCCTGCTGCTAGTGCTCCTGCTGCAACAGGACTTCAAAGAGGAACTGCTGGATACCCTTTCCGTGTAGCTGTATCATTCAGCAGTGCTGGCAAAGCAGCTGGGCAGCTTTGAATGGTGGAGAAAGTGTATTTAGGAGATGCATTAGGGGGGCTTCAGTTTCTTAATTTAAGACCTCATGTTACATGCCAGGTTAAGGGAAAGAAGATGGGAGAAATATGAGGAGTGTGGAGAATTTTAAGATCTGAACTCCGTTTCATCTTAACTCTCCCAGACGCTTTCAATTTACTTTTCTTTGTTTAGAATATTAAAACATTTTTTTAAAAATTCTCTGCTTAGTTATGGTACTATCAAGTGGAAGTTGGAAATAGCTAGAGGGTCACAAATACTTGGACTAGGAAGCTTGGCTCATGAAGTGCTGGGACAGGGAGTTGTAGGAGATAAGGAAACCTTGAAGGAGAAAAATATCAGCAAGCAATTTTGCAAGAAACGTAGTCGGAATTGTCGAGTGGACGTCTAGCTTCCTTTCTGTAATTTCTTGTACTTTCCTTGTGAATTACGTTTTCCAAGATGGAAAGAGTGCATAAATCTATCCTAACTGAATTTTAAAATGTAATGTTAAACCATGGAAGCCCAGCAATAACTGTTCTTGACTTTCTTAATTATACTCCAATATCAGTAGGTGGATTCGCCTTCAACTTTGAGCATGAGGTGTCTACAAATAAGCTAATTCACACCCTGCTGTGGCTTATTGGTATATTATTATAAATAGTAACTAAACAGGTCTATTTAATTCTGTTGAAAGCTACAGAATGTATTTTTCTGTAGATCAACATTTATAGTAACTCCACTGGGTGCATGGAAAGAAAGACAACCGTTATTAATGGGTTTGGTTTCCATGAGACATCTGCCTCCACCCCTGCCTCCAGTCTAATTACGAGCAAGTTTTTATTCCTTATTTGCCAGCTGAAGATAATGCAGTCCCCTAGGGTTTGCTTGCAGGAACGTAATTGCAGGTGGAATAAAATCTGAATTACTCTGATGGACACACATACCGCTATCCCCTTGGGTGTTCTCTGCTGACATTCTGCCTTTTATCATGGTTCCATGAAAACTTATTGTTGTTTCATACTTAAAAGAATTGTTATAATTTGCTTACTCTTTGCATGTAAGTTTAAAAAAGATAGATATAAAATACTATAGATTATGCAGATGCAGTCCTGGAAGAGCTGTGAACTAAACTGAAAGGGTGTACCAGAGTTGATTATTGTTATTTATTATTTATATAGTGCCAGCAATGTACCTGGCACTTTACAGGCAGTAGTTATAGACAGGTCCCTACCTCAGAGGGCTTACAATCCAAGAGACAAGGAAGGGGGAGAGGTGAACATCAGGATAGACAAGAATACATTCATGATTGTGAGAAGATGCAGGTGCACGTGCTTAACTTAGTTACAGGGAAGATATTCTGGGAGGAGGAGGATGCAATTTCACTCATGACGAGCCAGGGAAAGCCTGACAGAAGAGGTAGGTTTTCAGGAGGGATTTGAAAGTTGCGAGGGAGTAGAGTCTATATGCAATTTATTACTTTATGGGATCTCAGTAAATGTTCATGCACTCATCTAGTAACAAAGAACCTATAGGCCTTTTTTACATGGCCGCTGCCACAGGCCCGTTGGGTGGAGGTGAGTGAGCACACGCACTGGCGCCAAACAGGGAGACGTTCACATGGACACAGACGTGGGGGGTTGTGTGAAAGAAGGGCTGGCACACACCCATTGGGGGCACACATACCCAGGGCAACACCGAGCAAACACCCATAACGTTTACATGGAGCAGAGGGAAAACCACACCCAACACAGTGACGGTACAACATGGCCGAGTGAAGGCAAATAAATCTACGGCACATGGCCCCGCCCCTATACTGCCAGACCCTGAGTGGGCGGGGGAGGAGGCAGCTGGAAGGTCAAGGGATACCAAGAAGCAGCCCGCATCAAGCCCTAAGACGCAGGCCACACAGCCGACCAACACGGACCCCCCAAAACCTAGATCCCATCTGTAGATCACAGTCCACACAGGGAAACCCAGCAGAATGAGGGAGAAAGGGGACCCCAACCGGGGGAGGGGGCTGGGACCGAGCACAGGCCCCGGGAAGAACATGCAAGCCCTGAAAGCGGTGAGGACCCCACCAACCCCCCCTGGCAAGGACAACCGCCCACAGAACCCCCCAAACCCTGAACAATATGCCAGGAAGAGGACAGCTGAGGTGACGGTGGCTGACGCCAAAACACATGCTGGAGCCAGGATCGGAGGGCACAGAGAGGACAGGTGCTTCCCAAAAAACACAAGCCGCCACAGTGCAACAGCTGCCCACCAAGCACAGGGCAGGGATGCACAGGGCTCAGGATGAGCCCCACACAACAGCAGGGAAAGGGGGTGCATAGAAAGCAAGGGTCACATGGACAGGTAGCCCCCCCCCCCGACCTGTCAGACAACAGGGAGGGGGGGACATGGGAACCTACACAAACAGCAGAGGGGGTATGACCCAGAGGACATGTCACCAAGGGGCCAAGCCAAAGGGGACCCACCGATAGAAAGCACAGCCATGGGGAGGGGGCGACACACAGCAAAAGTCCCATGCCCAGCAAGACAACCACCCCACACCAACCAGACACGGCCCACACAGAGGGGTACAACAGAGGGACGGAGAGCACTGACACCAGGGGGAACCAAGCAAAGCAAACATTATGTACAAACCAGCGAGAGCAACAGGCTCATGACAAAGAACTAACAACCACACTGAGCACCAACAAGCGGGGGTCGTGGGGCGGATCAGATCCCACAGTAGGGCCAGCGACCTTGAACCCGGCTCCAGTGCTCTGTTCGGGCATGGTCCAAGTGGTGTACCCACTGCAGCACATGCTGGACCTGCTGCCCCCCCCCCTTTCCCACGTCCCCTCGGTAACACCGCCCGCACTAAAGGAGAGAAGGAGAGAGAGTGCGCCAGTAGGGCAGGCCATAGGCTGCAACAGCCAGGGAACCCACACATACGGCGGGCAGGGGTGGAACACAGGGGTAAACCACAGATCACCCGTTACACCCTGGACCCAGCATGAAGCACTGAAGGCATCTGCTGGAGCTGACCAGCCAACCCCCTCATCCGTAGCACCATCAGGAACACGATCACAGCAGCAGAAGGGAAGAAGAAACAGGGGATGGGGACCCGGCAATGATGGGGGGAGTGTGCTGGTCACCACCAAGAGCTCACAACAGCCTAACCATTCCCATTGGGCCCTCCTAGCCACCGCCACTAGGGCCCGACCATCCATGGACTCAGAACCCCGAGGCCAGGTGCAGAAGGTGATAGGCAGTGCCCTACAGCACAGTAACACCCAGCTAATAAGACCCACGAGCTGCAAGAGCCTGCAAGGTGCACAGTCACCGCACAGCGCCGGAGCTGTAAACTAACCCCCACCCCCAGGTATGGATGGCCAGAACATCAGCATGCCCAGTATTCAGATGGCAGTGTGACTCCGTTGGAGCAATCACCCCGCCCAAATACAGCTCTGAGACCCCCAAGTCCCCCTAAAACCACACCCAATACAACAGCACCAGCACCTGGAGCAGCTGCTGGCACAGACCCACAGACAAGGCAGGAGAACAGTGGAAGCTAAGCAAGGCAAACATTTATTGGCACAGGGACCTGTAAGATGCAACACCAGCCAGGGAAAGCAGATGCCAGGGACACAGAGGTAGCACCCCAAGGTGCACGGAAGGAGCAGTACAATGGAATCATGGGGTCCGAGGGGTTTGCAGGCAGACCTGGCAGGACAGTGTCATTAGTTAGATCCACAAACCGCACCACAGTAGAAAGACGGAGAGGTGGATGGGTCACGCGGCTGAACAGAAGCCAGCAGCATGGCCACGGGGGAGTAATAGTGCCCATTCCATCACAGGGAGAGGGGATCCACAATGGAGGTTACAGCAACGGCAGGATCATGGTGCTGGTACCTGGCACTCAGGGAACATGGGTTCCTGGACAAGACCCTCCCAGGTGAAGAGGTCCCGGCGGTAGCCACGGGGATGCATATGGGCATCCACCATGAAGCGGAGCAGGAGGGGGTGTCCCGTGGCAGCAGTTGCTTCGACATCCAAACTGCTCAGCACAGCTCTCAGGACAGCCCTTTCCAGCTCAGTGGGTGTCCTGGCCAGGAAGGGACCTCCGACATCAGGTGGAAGCAAGCCCAGCTCTCCAAGGTGGTTCTGGCAATCCGATCGAGGGCATGCGAAGCCATGGGCACGCAGGAGGACACAGGTGGAGCAGCTCGCAACATATGGACCACCAGCCTGGAGGGCCAAACTGAGCTTCTACTGACCGGCCACCTGGAGAACAGCAACAAGCTCCCGGGGTTCCCATGGCAGCACAACGGCGGGTGGGAGCCCACGGTCAGGTTGGTGTAGGGACGTGAATCCGAGTTTCATGGCTCGCCTCTGGCACTCCAGACCCCCAAAAGGGTGGCCCAACAGCCGCATGTAACGGGACAGGAGATTGAAGCCATCACCCACGGAAAGGGGGTCACTCACCAACAGCTGCACATCATTGCTCTGCCACCGGGTTTCCAGCAACATGGTGGCACACATCAGCCACTCCTCCCTGGCCCAGCAGTCGAAGACATGGGCTGTTCCATGGCTGGATATGGCCTGCACAAAGACTGCGAGCTGGAGAACAACCAGAGTGAATGGTGAGTGGCAGTGTATGAGCTCGGATGGAGCCAAAGCTATCGACTATCTGTAGGGTGACCATGGCCAGCTGATAGCGGTCTGGCTTGGCAGGTCTGGGAACCACTAACCGACACACAGAGTGGATACATTCCAGCTTGATAAGAGGCAGGGAGGCAGGACAGGGCCCGGGGGAGCTAGGATGGGAAACTATCAAGGGCCGCCGTATCTAGACACAGCACAACGGGATGACTGCTGACCTGACAACAGCTGTCTCAGATAATGAGGGGAGTGGGGGCGGGCTGGGCTGCTGCATACCACCCACCCACCATATGGTGCAGGGGCTTGGACACCAAGGGGGTGCCCCTGCTAGGGATGCGTGGTTCAGGCAATGTGATGATACTGTGCCTGACGGCAACCGATTTCAACTGTGCTGGCGTTGCATACCAGTGCCTGACAGTGCACATGGGTGAGATCAAGGAGACCCTGGACAGGTGAGCATGCCACACCCAGATTGCTGCACCAACTGTTGAGGACCTGTGACAGATCATTCCCCGACAAATGGGAACTTGTTTGACTGCTAGGGCTTGGCGAGGTGTATAAGGTGGTTGCGGAGTGGAGGAAGGTCTGAGAGCGATGGAGGGAGTGGAGAGAGCTATTCAGGGGCATTTGGAGCAGGTGGTAGAGCTGTGTGACAGAGGTAGGGGGTGGTTTTGGGGTGTGCGTGTGGCTATTGTGTTTTGGTGTGGAATGGTGCCTAGTGATTGGAGCGTGTGGACTTGAGCGTGTGCGGTGGGTGACAGAGGCACGTGAAGGTGTGTAACCATGGGGATGAAAATGAGACAATTATGGAACTCCCTCCCCTTGGAGGTTTGTTTAAGCCTGATCCTGTTAATCTTCCGAAAACGTTGTAACTTTTTATTTGGCCCGGCAATTGGCAGGCAGGAATACGTCTGGGTGGGTTGATCAGAAGGGCAACGTATAAATTTAAATAAATAAATCTATTTCCCATAGAGAAAAACAGAAATTACTAACTGAGACATCAAGAAGCAATTTAATAGAAATGTACAACCCCAGGTTTTCTTGGGTCCAGTACCGAAGATAACACTTCAACTCCATCCATGTCTTAAAGGCCCTTAATCTGAGTCTTGTCTTCATTACAGCTTTCAGTTTTCTGTTCTGCCTGATAACCCAATCAGGGGCCCATTTTTGATGCAGCATATAGAACCTGTACTAAAATGGCTGTTAAATTGTTATCTGAATGGCTCTAAATACTATGGGTTGGAGCCTTTCACCTTTTCCTGTGCTACCTGACTTCTTTGCACCTCCATTTTGAGTTTGTGTTCTGTGTCTGAAGCAATAAAGCAACTTGTTTTTTAGCTGGAGATAATTGGGAGTCAATAGTGTATTCTTGTATCCCAAAAGGGGAATTGTACACAACAGTTAGCAATGAGAATGGGATTAAACGCATTTAAACTTCCCCAGACCATCCCACTTCCAAAGGCTTAGCAGAAAAAGCTGTTAGGCCTTTAAAGAGGGGATGAAGAAGATGAGTCAGAAGAGAAAGTCTGGCCCAGATATTGATGGGAAGGATTAAATAGGGACCTGCGTTCACAGTCTTTTCTCTTCTAGTGGCAATGGATTTAAAGCATCCCACCATATAGGGAGAAGTTTGAAAGAAACAAGTATTTTAGAAAAACATCCGTCATTACCATACTAAAGACAAAGCAGTGTGTTTGCAAGATCAAGGTTACAATGCTTGTTTGTCCAGTTTGTAAGGGGTTTGGTTTACACACAGGGTATTTTCAGACGTTACGAGATCACAGTGAACCACGGTGAATACCCACCTGTGGTCAATGTGTCTCGAACATCTGTTTGGCGGCCACCAGATGTTCGCCACGGTCAATACCCACATGGGGTCAATTTGAACCACGCTTCCCGGGCTAGCCGGGGGAATGTCCCGGGAAGCGTGGTCAAAGAGATCCCCAGCGGGGACCAAAAAAAAGTAACGTCTGGCCGGGCGCCACGACCCGGGATCACTGGCGGGATCCCAGGCCATGGCAAATCCGGCCCGACGCGGCGGCCGCATTGGCCCCATCTCCCGCCCGTCTCCCCAGAGGGCGGGTGGCGGGACCGTGGAGGGGGCGGGGCCGTGCGGCCGCACGTTGCACCATGCGGCCGTGCCCCCTCCCAGATTCCCCGCCGGGATCCCCCCGGCACGTCTGTTGCGGTGTGACGGGGTGACCCCGGCGGGGAATGAATGGGTTGATTTCGGTACGGGGCCAACAGGCCCCGTAACGTCTGAAATCACCCACATGTAAGTGGCGTAGCTAGGGTGAGTGCCAAATCTTCTTTCAAAGTGAGAGAGATCATTGCCTATCACCCACCTTCATCTGTGCATACATTAGTCACCCCCTAACCTCCCAGAGTCCATCCCATCCCATCCATGTGGTCAGCACTTAAGTGTGGTCTTGGACAGACTGCCTGAAGAAGGAGCCTTGCAAAGGGGGTTTACCATAGAAGGGTATTTGTAAAAGAGGCTGGGAACTTTGGACTGTAAATAACAAACCTTCACTTGGTGGCAAAAAGTGACTTTGGAGTCTTGTTCGGAGCAGACTCTGTGGCAATTTATGCTAGGCATGGGCCCAGTCCCTCACAGTTACCCAGATGTAATGCAAATCTCTGGCACTTTTTAAATTTATGTTCTTTCTTTTTCTACTTTGAACTAATACCTGAATAACGCAGCACAATTTTTTTTGGCGAAAACATTACGTTTCCAATCATAAACTTGTTTCATGGGTAACTAAAAGGATCTTCATATCTTAATACATTTAATACTTTGTGACTGAGCCTATTTTCTGTAGCTGCTAGAACAGCTGGGATTGTGGCTCATGGCAGTCGCACATGGGTTACTTTTGCATCAGTACTTAAAAGGGGGAACAAATATGGAGGCTGATTATTCTTAGATTATCTTTGTTGTTACTCTGTTGTTGTTAGACAGTAGATTGGAAAGACTGATTAGATTTTTATTTTTTTTAAATAAAGTAAGTGAACTAGAATGCCTGGCAACAGAAGAGAGCCTTGACGTTAGACATCACTAGAGTACAATGGTAAACCAACACTCTGGCATACTGCAGTATTTGTATGTGAACATGCCAGGGAAAAGGATTAAGCCATGTAAGTGGTAGAGTCACAGCTTGTGTGTGCGTGCTTGTGTACACACACACACACAATCTAATGAGAAAATTTGAGTGTTGAGAAGTAGATATTTATTTATGGTTTTCACCAAAAATAAGTTACACGACAAAGATTATCAGCACTTAATACTATAAAAAAGTGGCAATAAAATATACAAATAAAAATATATAAAATCAAATAAATAATCCAAAACAGCATACAAACATACATATTACAATACAAATGCCAAAAAAACAGTTAAGGAAAAGGTATTATATTTACTTTTGTCTCTTATTCTGTTTGCCAACAATGCAAAGACCGCCCCCTCCCCCAAGCATAAAGGACAGCAGGCGATTCATTAAACAATAACCAATTTGTTTTTTCTGTGTTAGACCAATATTTAAAGTTTTCCACCAGAGGGGAAGTCCATGTGCAGAGAAGTATGTGGGAATATATACTGAATAAAAATCCCAGTTTACAAAAATAGAAATACACTATTACGGTTATCTTACTGGTCTAAAAAACAAAATACTATACAGAATTGAATTCAAGATGCTTAAATATGCTCAAAGTTTATGGATATATGCAGTTGTCAAAATCTCTGACTCTTAACTAGCAAAACCCATTTATTGCCTCATACTCTCCTGTCATGAACATTATCTCTTAACTAATGGTTACAGGTTTTAAAGTAATATCTTTTCTTGACAAATGGATAATTTCAGCAGTTAATAACCAATTTGGAAATTTACAACCCGAGTCAAAGCCTTAGGGCATTTGTCGCCTTATAAATATTTATGTTTGCAAGGGCATAACTGATCACGCTCTGGGTTATCTAAAGCATTGAAGTGCTGAGAAATGCTGAGAACATGAGAGCAGTTAACATCTTGTATATGTGTTTTAATTAAAGAAAGGTTTATAACTTTTGAAATATAGCTACTGGCCACAATCTCAAACCCCCTCTGTGTGGGATCCGTGCATCACAGTGTGCATCACAGTGTGCTGTGCTCCCAGTGCACATGCATGCAGTGCACATGCATGCATGCAGCAATATAGCAACTGTTGTGTTGCTATATTGTATTTTTAATTAACTCTGAGGAAAAGGAAAGAAGGATGGAAAAAATAATTAGTCAAATACCACTATAACAAACCTTGCTTATAATGAACTTTTGTTTCTAACAATCCCAGCTTCAAAAACTGTTTCTATCAATTGTGTATGGACAAACTCTCTTATGCTGAACACCCAGATGTAATGGTTATTTCCTCTGATGCTGTGAGGATTTTATACTGAAGTTACACTGTAGTTTCTCTGCCTTACAGTTCCTAAAGGTGAAATGATGATTCTATGTGAATGGTGTTTTTTAGGGATAGGACTTTCGGTATTGCTGAGAACCGAAAGTGCCCGATAATGGCTCTATTGGATTAATTCAATATCTTGGTTATTTTCTCAGTATCTGATCTTTTGCATTGGTTTTTAAATCAGATTTTTACATTGCGGTTTTTCCATTGAAGTCAGCGGGGAAAACGACAATGTTCAAAATCTGATACTCAGAGAACTGATAGAACTGGTAGACAGAGATCCGATGTCAGTAGAAACTGAGAACCAAGATTTTTCCAAAAGTCCCACCCCTAGTGTTTTTCTTGAACACAGGCTATTCACCTCCTGCCCCGCAAATGTGGAAACTTGCTAGGTTTTCGCCACATTTGTTCCCGTTGAAGGATGCCCATTGTTGGGTACTTTGATACATGCTGGCACACTCGTGGGAGGAGGCGGCAGGAATAGTATCACACGCAAGTCATGGCAAGCACAGCCTCCTCCTCCCACTTGTTGCCCGCCCTGATATTGGAGAAGAGCGCTGGGAAACAAAAAAGGCAGTGGGCCAGGAGTTGGAAAAAGTAGCAGAAAGGTAGCAGTGTGAAATGGTAGCAGATAATGGAAAATGACAGAAGTTGCAGAAAAATTGCCACCTGAAATCACAAAAGCAATGGAATTGCAAAAAGTGTACCAGACTTGAAAATTCTAGCAAACTTTTGCAAGTTCCCCGGCATGTAAGGATTTCCCATTGATTTAGGAACAGCTGTTTTAGATTAATCACCACTAGTCCAAATTCTAGTAGATTTCACTCTAGCTAAATAATTGACAGATAACGGCAAGTAACGAATGAGCATAATTTTGGGCTTGTTTGTAATATCACCTAGAGGAACAGGAATTTACCAAACTACATCAATATGTTTGGAATTAATGAGTTTAAATCCTTATAAAGCCCATAACCTCCAAAATCCTGTTTCCCAGAGTTAGCTCACTTAAGGGTGAAGGATCGCCTCAGTAGTCAATACTCACAAAAGCCAAGACGGATAATTTCTTCAACTAATTGCCCTGTCAAATTGGCTTACATGCTAGCATGAAAGCATGGAAGAGATGTTAGTTAGTAACATATATATATTTCCTCTCTATATATCTCACCATGCAGATGCAGACAGGGTCCAATAGCTGGCCTAGGCTGTTGAAGTCCTGCTGGGGAGATGAGATGTGAAGCACACTTCTATGCTGGGAGCAGGAAAACTTAATGAAAAATAAAATATAAAAATAAAAAGCAAGAAAAAGCTGGAGAAAAGGAGGAAAAAGCGCCAAAAATAAAGTTGTTGGGAAAATTGCCCCACAACTAGCAAGGAGTAGAGAAGCTCAAAAGGGAGAGAAAAACCCCCAGAGAAGCACTGGAGGACTCTGCCCAAGTGGACAGAGGGAGAAAAAGTCTAGAGAAAAAAACAAAGCCCCAACCAGGTCCAATAAAGTGCTTCCCAAAAGAAATAAAGTTCCCAACTTGAAACAAGTTCAAAAGCTGTTTCTTGTCATCTGGTAGCAGGTCTGAATGGCATGAAGCAAGCACTCCGAAATCAAAACAATAGTGTGTAAATGCCTGCTTATCCTGTTTCTGCTTTACTTTGGCAAATTATAGATTTTTATGGATCCAAGTTTCCTAATTTTATGGGTAATCTCGCCATTTTTGTGTTTGAACTTGAAATATTCTGGAACATATCTTGGTTTCTGAAAAAGATAAAACTTTGTTTTTTTTGGGGAAAGTATTTGATAAAGTCCCAGAGTGGACAACAATTTATACTCAATCCAAAGTTAGGCAATGGAAAACCAAACGGTTCCTGCTAATTTTTTTCAGTGTAAAAATCATTA
The DNA here is from genome assembly GCA_003113815.1 of Sphenodon punctatus. Classification (NCBI taxonomy): domain Eukaryota; kingdom Metazoa; phylum Chordata; class Lepidosauria; order Sphenodontia; family Sphenodontidae; genus Sphenodon; species Sphenodon punctatus. The sequence goes on from QEPC01007042.1 coordinate 1,437,976, forward strand.
GACATATTCAATAATTCTAGTTTTGATCTGATGCATAGTTGTCTGGGATTTTTGTTTTATAACATTTTACTCAGATCAAGTTTTGAAAGATCTACCATCCTCAGAACTTAAAAAAATACAAAATACTCTAAATAAAAATCAGAAAATAATTTCCCCAGAAATTGTTGCCATGGTGCAGAACTCAATTTTAAAAATTATTTTAGTACTTCTGCTAAGCAGGATGATTTGATGTTTAATGCGGTTGATAAGTTGATATTTTTTATTCCTCATTCAGAGGACAAGCAGGTGTATAGCAGACAGGATAATGTTATGCTAAATTAAGATTGCCTCTTACAGATGGCATTGAGAATCGATTTTTAAATGAGACTTTCTGGTGATCAGACATCAAATATGTCATCAGGATTTCACTCTACTTTATCTCAGCTCTGCCACTTAGACACTAATGACTTAATACTATGCACAAATGTGAACATTAAATGCAGAGCTTTTATTCATGTACTGAGAAACATGGTTGTTTAAAGAAATTGCCATATGAAGTCCTGAGACTGGACAAATATGCACAAACTCCAAACAGCGCATCTACATGTTGGTCCTATAGATAAAGGATCCAGTTAAAATTAATAGAAATTCAGTCAAGCTTTCTGGTTTCCTTCATCTTATACATTATTTTTAATAACTGATGTAATATAATGCAGTTTTCTCTTGGACTGGAAAGTATGCAAGTGGATTGATAGGATGAAAGACAGAAGAGTTTTTAAATTCTGATTCATTCTGAACCCAGGGAAGTAAGGATCATGTGTGAAATGGTGGTGTGGGTTCCCTCCTAACAGGAATATTTGGTGGACACATGCTGATCCACCCATTAGAAAAAGGAAAACATTACCATCATTAATTTTTTAAATATTTTTTTTAACATAACATCCCCTTCTGGAGCTAGGACTTTCTTCATTGCAGGCCCTGAGAGTCCATATGCCATGTGTATGTTGTTTCTGGTGTTACCAATGGGTCTCATATGTTGAGGGCATCATCCCAAATTGCCACAGACTGGGGCTTCTTGTATTTGAGGCCTTGTATTTTATGCCAGTGCTTCTCACGTTCATCCTGTCATGCCAACTTTATTCGTGGGGTGGCCGGTACCTGGGGCCCTGTGTTACTGCACAGATAGATTTGGCCTTGCAGGAAAAAATTTGAAAAGCCATAATCACCTATTGAATGTTAACTAGTATGTTGCACATTATATTAACTGGTCAGAAAGGAATATCATCCAGATCAGTTAGTTAAGAATTAGCTTACCAGGGACGGCAGCAGCAGCTGCTCCGTCCAGCGCGCTCGTACTTCCTGCTCGTACTTCCTCTCTTTATAAATGATTTTTGGACCCAGACAGAAAATTATATGAAACAAAGAAAGTAGTATAGAATTTTGTTAGCTATAACACTTTATGGCCCATGGTCACTCCAGCTCTGCTACAAACTATTAGGCAGCTTTCTGATGTTTCATGGGAGCTGCAGGAACTTGTGTAATTGCGACTGTGGGTGATTTCAGACGTTACAAGATCACGCTCAACCACAGTGAACCACGCTCAACCCCCCCGTGGGGCCAAAGGGCCCTGAACGTCTGTTCGGCGCTGCCAGGCAACCAGCACCAACACAAACACCGGAGGGAGATTTAAAGCGAGAGCAGCAGCAAGCAAGCGTGGCGGGATGGAGCGAGGGGGGAAGCTGAAGAGAGCGGAGGCACAGACAGCGACAGCGG
>QEPC01007042.1:1439827-1457097 GCA_003113815.1 Sphenodon punctatus
AGGCCACGTCTCTCTTGCAGAGGTTTGGGCCCTATACCAACCTGAGGGGTGTCTTCCGTACATATTGAGGATTGCCCTACACTGGATCAGGGGGTGGGACTATTTCAAGTTAAAAGGGTGTGCAAGGTACCATCTCCCTCTCTCTATAAACCCCCCTACCCTAACGTTAGTGCATTCTCACAAGCGCTAAACCCTACAATTACAGAACCACAATTACAGACCAAACACAGGCGCTACAGTTGCGATTGCGCAAGTTCCCTCCCCTCCAATGTAATGTCAGAAAGCAGCCTCATTGTAAACTACTTTATGCTTTATTAGAGACTGGATGACATTTGGATTTCAGTGAGTACATTGTTTAATTTTTACATTTGAAATTGGCTTCAGCAGTTTAAGGAAGGTAGGCTCTGTCCCAAAACCTCTATGTGGTTCTGATAGGATCATCTTTAAACTCAGCTTTTGAGAGAAGACTGGAAAGTTGTTTCTAAGAAGTTGGCAGGAACAGCTTTTACTGAAATCAGGTTTATTATGATGAGAGAGATCATGCTGACTCAGCTGGTTAATTTTTTTTTAGTCAAAGAAATTTTTGATCCTGAGGATACAAGACCATGTCAATTCAACACTTTGTTCCAAAGTTTCTTCCTTTGACTGGTGAGATGAGAAAATCTACAAAGCTTTGACCTAGAAAGCACAATGCAGCTCCAGGATCCTATTATGAATGAAATTTTACATTACTACTCAGGAGTGTTAACCATGGTGGAAAAAAAACTCGAATAACAAATCTACAATGGTAAAAGAAACTGCACTTGATATCCTTGAGACATGCTAGCAGAGGTCAAACAAAGAGACATTTGTCATTGCTACTGGGCTTAATGACAATTCACATGATCAAAAATAGTTCTTCTAGTTTTATGCCAATAACTATACTATCTGAAAAAGGAACTCATCAAACCCAGTATCATTTATATTGTTTATTTGCTGTGACTGTATACAATTCCCTCTTCTAGTTTAACCAGTCATTCATCTTGGATTGTAATATATGCTGGATAGTACTAAAAACAAAACAAACTGGTTTCATACAAGAGGCATCCTGGGTTTCATTACTGATATTTTTAGATTTGAGAGCTTATTATGACCAAATATGGTATCGATTGATGTTGAATACACAAAGGGGAATTGAAATGATTTTCACTTACACTGTGGGTACACTTTAATAAGTATCACATCTGTGTTATCAAGGAAGATAAAGATAGGCTTTATCCCCTGCCCCCAAAATGAAATATGTAGGAATTGAGATGAATTATTCTGCTCTGAAACTTAAAATTAATTTAATTTTATATTAATTTCTGTCCTTAAATATTGCTGTGGGGGTTGGATCAGATTTAGCTGGACCACTCTCATGGCCATGAAGGGAAAGACATGCAAAGAATATCCTATATCAATGAGAATCATGACCACAGCTGACGTAGGGTGTTCATAAATGAGACGATAGGCCACACCAGGAGGGTGTTCAGCCTGTGTTTGCTGCCTGTTTATTAGGTGCCGGTGAGATGTGTGCCATGGAGCCTCCACTCATGGCGTGGGGCATCGGGCTCATCATGTGGGCCAATCCAGGCCAGTCTTTGCCCACATGTCTGTCCCTGTCTATTAAGGTGCACGCAGCCTCCATGCAGGCAAAGCACCTAGAGCAGTCCCAGGGGTTGGAGCAGTGAGCATGCTTGCCACTCTCACCCTCCCTGTGGCTTGTACTGTTTAATTTCATGTTGGACTGCTCAAAAATGGCGTTCCAAAATACAAAAATCAAACAAAGAAACAAAACAGGAAGCAAACTGGAGGGGGCTTCCTGGACCCAGAATTCCCTGCAGCTGTGAGTCATGAGGGAGGGTGTGGAGCACGGTGCCTGCCCATGTATTAGGTATCCATACCCTTCTTCTTCATTCCAGCAGGGCTGGTTTCAGGGCTTTTTTACAAGTTGATTTGCTGTGTGGTTGTGCCAGCTGTAGTCACTGCTGGCCTTTTCATCTGCACAAGTCACACGCCTCCTCCCAGGTCTTCTGGGTGTGACTCTGTGGAAAACATAATACAGACCTTTGTTATGTATATGGAGAGCTGGAGAAGGGACAACATAAACTATTTTATGTTTCCCAATGCCCAAGAAATGTATGTATGTATGTATGTATTTATTTGATGGTTTTATCCCTCTCTTCTCTGAAGACTTAGGCTAACTAAGAATATACTCCAAATTTATTTTTACAAAATATAGATACAAAAGTGTTTAAAAAACAATAGAATATAAATACTCTGCAGGGGGAGGGTGCTGAGCCCTGGGAAATGTTGCTAGTAGAGAGTGTGCACTACAGATTGTAAAAGACTAGGAAAAGGCCAATATTGGGCATTTCCGAATTAGAAACAAAAGCTAGAAAAACACTGGGTGGTTTATTTTACTTTCATTAACTACTTTCCTGCCCCATATCATATAGATTAAATCACAAAACTCCTGTTTTATATTCAGCGGTAGAGAAGCAAAATGGTCCAGCGGTTGCGTTCTAGCTGGAGGCTAGGGTACAGTTTCCTGCTTTGACAAGTTCTAGGGATGGAGGATGTGGGGCCCTGGCAATTCTTTCCCCACCCCCCCAATTAAGCACTGGCAACACAATATAGTCTCGATAGCATGCCCAGGAGAAAGTGGAATTGACGGGTCTGGGAATCTGATAACATCAAAATGCACCTGAAGCTTCTGAGCAGCCACCCTAAAAAGGGAGAGATGGTAGAAGCTGGCACCTGAATTATGAAAAAGCCAAGGAAGCCCAGGTGAAAATCAGTGCAGAACAGGCCCATTTTAGTGATTCTAAAATACATGAAAGTTACTTTTAGTGAGCAGATTAAGAATAAGAATAAAAGGAATACATCAGATTGTAAGCCCTAGGGCAGGGACCGTGTCTATTCAATTACTTTGTAAAGTGCCAGGTACATTGCTGGAGTTATATAAATGCTTGCTGCTAATAATAATTAATAATAATAATAATAATAATTAATAATAAATAATTTAAGTATCTGTATATGCAAATGCTAGAAATCTAAAAGGAAAGATGGGAGAATTAGAGTGTATGGCATTAAATGAAGTTCTAGACATAATAGGCACCTCGGAGACGTGGTGGAATGAGGAACCAATGGGACTCTGTAAATACCAGTGTACAAAATATATCAAAATGACCGAGTAAATTGAGCTGGTGGGGGTGGTGCTATATGTTGACTCCTACTGAGTTAAGTAGGATTAAAATTTTACAGAAGTGAACTGTACTCTGGAATCTCTATGAATAGAAATTCTATGAGTAATGGGAAAACGTACAGCAGTGGGGCTTATACTATCATCCCCTTTGACCAGGACAGTGAGACTGACTATGAAATGCTAACAAGGATTAGGCAAGCTACTAACGTCAAAAGTATAATAATAATGGGTGATCTCAGTTACCCTAATATTAAGTGGGTGAACGTCTCCTCGGGGCATGACATGGAGGTAATGTTTCTAGATGCCATAAATGACTGCTTCTTGGAGCAGCTGGTTGTGGAACCAACAAGAAGAGGAGATACTCTAGTTCTAAGTGGAGCAACGGTCCTAGTGGTAACAATGGTGGAGCCACTTGGCAATAGTGATCATAATATAATCAAATTTGACATAATTACTGGAGGGAAAATGATAAACAAAACTACTGAAATAATAGTTAACTTTTAAAAGGGAGACTATGCTAAAATGAGGAAGCTAGTTAGAAAGAAACTTAAAGGAGTGGATGCAAGGATTAAATGTCTGTAAGAGGCGAGGAGACTATTCAAAAACTTCAGTTTGGAAACCCAGATTAAATGTATTCTAAAATTTAAAAAAGGTAGCAAGACAACTAAATTGCTGGTGATGCAAAGGAGGCTGTCAGAGCCAAGAAGGTATCCTTTAACAAATGTAAAGCTAATCATAATGAGGAAAATAGGACAGAGCATAAGCACTGAAAAATCAGATGTAAAGCTTTAAGAAGGCAGACCAAGAGAGAATTTGAAGAGAGACTTGGTAAAGAGGTAAAAACGAATAATAAAAACTTTTAAAACTACATCAGAAGCAAGAAACCTGCTAGAGAGTTAGTTTGGGCCATCAAATGACCACGGGGTAAAAGGGTGCTTAGTAGGGGTGGGACATCCGGGCAAATACTGGGTACCGGATTTACTGGTTCCCGGATTTCAAAATACCGGCATACCGGATTAATACCGGTATACTGGTACCGGTTTTTCCCCATTGATTTCAATGGGGAACTGTCCCCATTGAAATCAATGGAGAAAAAAAAAAAATGTCCCCCCCTCCCCTACCCAGACTGTGCGGGTGGAAGGGGGGACACCCCCCNTTTTTTTTTTTTTAAATTCCCCTAAGTCCCTGGGCACCAGCAGCAGGTAAGTGTATCGGTACTGTTGATCCCTGGGGTGGGGGGTGGTTTAACACCCCCCCACCCCAGGGATCACCCTACCTCGCCCACCATGGAATCACCCTACCTTGCCTTCAGCTCCGGGCGGCGTTGGTGGCGGCGGTCCGACGGCCGGCTTCAGCTCTGCTGTGGCTGCCAGCTTCAGCATGCTAGTGACGCTCTAGGCCTAGAGTTCTTGAATCCCAGTGGCTCTTTGTCTCCAGGGCACACCAGCCTAGCTTGTCCATCACCCTGATTAGGGCAAAGGAGGGCAGGGATCTGGGCCCTCAGAAGATAATGATACAACCATGACAAATAGCATCTTTGACACCCTCAATAATCAGAACCCCTGTTTCCAGGCTGGTAGAAAATATTAAATCCAACATGTGTCCTGCTTCACGTGTAAGACCAGATATTATCTGGGATAGACCCATGGTTGTAATTGGAGACCATGAAATCCTGCTCTGGCAGCAAAAGGTTGTCCTTGGCATGCATGTTGATGTCACCCAAGACAATAAGAAATGTTCTATAAATTCTCCCCACACCACTCTATCCTGTCTTTACTCCTTCCCCAGCCATACTCCTAAACTAATCTATGTTCTCTGTGGAGTTCAAAGGCAGTAGATAGTGCTAAAGCGATGGTTGAATCCTCTTGTGGAAGACTCATAGAAGATGTGCATATTGGTTCTACTCTGTCTGCAGCTCACAGGAAACGGTAATCTGGTGCTTTTATTGGGAGCTGAGATCTATATTAGTTTAGTGTTTAAAGTGTTAGCTTTTAATGTCTTTTAAAAACCAATTTATTTACTGCTTTCTTCTCTTAATATCACAGTCCATAAACCCTGAATAGATTTAACCTGCTTGTGGCACTTTCCCCATAGGGCTTATTAAATCTGATTGAAATGTGGACTGTCTAGTTGTCATGGCAAAACATGGAAAATATTATACTTTTCTAGTAATGTTGAAATTGGAGGCCCTCATTTATGGCTTCTTCAGAGTTTTTAATTTATTTTATTTATTAAAGTTTATACCCCACCCTTCCCCGAAGGCTCAGGATGGCTAACAACAACAAAATCACAAGAAGAAAAGCAATAAAAATGCAAAGGAACACAATAAAATCCCCTAAAAATCCCTACCACTGACCCCAAAATCCTGCCTACGCAACCTCTATCCCCACCTGCTGAAAGCCCTGCCAAAAAGAAATGTTTTACACCACCTCTGGAATGTGCTCAAGCTTGAGCAGACCTCCAGGGTGAAGGAGTTCCATAATACTTTGGCAGCAACTGAGAACGCCTCTCTGCGGGCCCTTTTCTTACAGGCAAGATTAGCTGGTCGTACCCACAAGAGGGCACTCTCAGCTGACCGCAGGGGTTGCAGTGGAGCATGGAAGGGAAAGGTGGTCTTTCAGATATGTGGGCCCAAGCCATTTACAGCTTTAAAGGTCAAAACCAGATCCTTGAATTGTGCCCAGAAAGCTATAGGAAGCCAGTGCAGACTAGGGGTGTGCATTAATTTTTGTTATTTTGTGAATAACTACAATAAAAATCCCATTTTCATTTTTGTTATTGCAATAAGAAAAGTAAAAAAAAAAAAGTCCTGAAAATTTCAAGGGGAAAATGAAAGGCTCTTTTCACACAGGCTACAGTGGGTGGGTGGGCAATGCGGTGAGTGGCCGGTGCATGGGGATGCGTTCCCATGGACTCGTACCCAACACCACTCACAGAACATCAAGCACTGGTGCCTGTTGCTCCGTGTGTGAGTGATGGGTGGAGGTGGGTGGAGTGCGGAACCGTGCACGCACCCACCACCCATGGTGTTCCCACAGGTGCCCACCTATCCCCCCCGCACCCGCTGCAGCATTCACATGGGTGCCCACCCCACCCCACCCCACCCACACACGTGTGCGAGGGGTGTGTGTGTGAAAAGGGCCAAAAGTTTCAGGGAAAAAATTAAAAATGCAAGAAATGACATAAATTTTAGACTGTAACTTTTCTTCATCTAATATGCTTGCAATTTGGTCAGATTGTACCACTTATCCAAGGGATCATCCCTGCCAAATTTCAGAAAGATTAGATAAAGGTTCCCAATTTTATAAGCAATTGAACTTTTTGGTTTCAGCAGAAGATGTGGAAATACTAGTCCTGAAAATTTGGGGACAAAACCAAAAATTTCACGACATAACTGGAACTTCAGGCAGCAAGGCAGAGGGGAGGGGGAAGCAGCCCAACAATCAAGAGACATGATTGACACATCCAGGCCGGCCAATTGGCATCTTGAACACATCCTGCAGCACTGTGACAGAGGATATAAGAGAATCCCTTATTAACCTTTTCCTAGCAGGTGCTTCCAACTTCCCAGTAACAAATAGGGGGTTGGAGTGGACACAGCACAGAATGAGGATACATGATTGACATTTCTGCTTAAAATACATGTTGCAGGGCTGTTGTATACATTGGAAAGTACATTGGAAAATACATGTCCCAATGGATTGGAAAATACATGTTCCAATGTATACAAAATATTGAGTGTTTTTTTGTAATATTGAAATTAATCCTTTGCATCAACTAGCTTTTGGGTTGGTTTAGGAAGCTAGATTCAATTTATAATTTTTCATCTCAAAAATGGTTGGAAAGTCCATTTGATAACACACAATGTAAACTCAGTCCCTTGTACATGAAACGGTATCACTCATGTCCACGCAGCGGATCTGCATGGGCATGAGTGGTACCTACCCTCTTGTGTAAATTCCGTGGCTGGTGAGTGGGGGTATGTGCGCACTCCCACGAAGCACGTATCCCCACTCACCCCCCACGCATACTCATGCATGAAGCAACTGGAGAAAACGGAGGTTGCTCCATGTGTGGGGATGCGTGGTGTGTGTGTGTGTGTGTGTGTGTGCGTGCGCGCGCACACTGGCAGCCATGCTGCAGTGCGTGCACACCCCCATGTAGCTGTGGCCCATGTCAAAAGGGCCTCAGCCTACAGTTATAATGAAAGTCAGTTGTCTTTCTTCACCTTCAAATCGTCTTTATGTGCCACAAATGCCATACTATCCACAATCTACAAAGGAATGTGTATGTTTCTTCTTATCGCTTTCCTGCTATTCTTTTTGTTGTTTTGTTTTGTTTACAGTATGGTGCTCTTTTCCTTAGCATATCGTTAGGATCAAACGTGGCAAAAAGCTAATTGTTATTGCTTTTTTTTAGCAATGGCTGAATACGTTAACATACAATATGTTGTGCCTGCACTTTAGGGGGAAAATGAAATCTAATTAAATTGGTTCAACTTGAGTAACATAACATTTCTGTACTCCTATGCATCTTTATCCTTTTCTCTTTTTAAATCAGATTTCACAATCTTATTTACCACATTTTTTTTTCCATTTGAGAGGTCTCTAAATATAAAAACTGTCCTGCTATCTAATTAGTCATTAATTTGATGTGTGTATGTTGGGTTTTAATGGCATGGGTCTTCTAAGCATACAAGAGGGTGCATCTATTCATTTACACAGTGCTCATCTACTGGTGGGAAAAATCAATAAATATTTTATTCCCTCCCTTGAGTCTGATTTGCATCTAATACACACTGAACTGCACTATTGCCATGTGAGAATCATAATATTTCTTAGGAAGGCTCATTTTTTAGCATAGAGAAGCTAAAAAAATGCATTCATAGGCAGTCTCTGTGAAATCAGCAGCAATATACATTCAGTACATAGAATCTGACATCTATTTTGTACAGCTGTCAGTCAGGAGGGATGTGAACATAGAAGAAAATGCGCCTAACTTATTGCACATAAGCATAAATTGCACAACGCCATTGCTTAGTTCTGTGAGCAATTTAAAAGGCACTTAGGTTGAATTTTGGGTCCCCATGTTAAAAACCATGATATGCAAGTGGAAATATCTTTTTAAAGCTAATCTGAGTGACCTTGGCAGGGGTCAAATAAAACCAAAACAACAACAACCCCTCTTTACAAATTAAGCTAACTTCTGGGAGAAAAAGCTGTCTACACCTTCTTTGAAACCCACAGGAGCTTGTTATTGATACCTTTTGATTCCACCCCCCCCCCTTCTTTGTCTCAGCCCTAGTGCTTTTCTGCCCTCCCCCTTCCCCACAATGCTTTTGTTTTCTATAATTAGTGACGATACACATCTGGCTTCAGGCTACCAACTAATCTCTAGGCCATATGGGTAAACAGAATATAATTGCAATTTGGTAGAAACTCACCCTTCTGCTTGTAGTTTTCCTTGTATTGTTCTAAAGCAGGTAAATTCAGCTCTTGATGCACTAGAGGAGCCTATGGCTTGGGGCTTCTGTTCCATGAAATATCATTCTTTATGCTTACATTGGAAACTTGTTTTTTTAAAGAAAAAATTGGTGGGTAATAAATGATTTTTAGCAAGCTGAAGCAAAATTGTTGCAGCAAAATATATGCCCTGCAGATTAAGAAAACGGGTGTAGTACAGACAAGTATTAACACAGGTCATTTTTCCCCCCCACCCAGTTATTTTTATTTCAGTTGCTGAGAGGACTGTCTTATATCCACCAGCGTTACATTTTGCACAGGGACCTGAAACCACAGAACCTTCTGATCAGTGACACGGGGGAGTTAAAACTGGCAGACTTCGGTAGGAAAGCAGTTAATTACAAGTCTATTTTATAATGTTGTGGGAATGTTAGACAGATGGTTTCATTGATTTTTCCTGTTCCTTAGACACACCTACTTCATTGTGGATAATTGTGAATTTTGCTCCTGAGCTAAGAAATTGGTTATGATCAACATAATGCTTGATTAAAAGAAGCAAGTGGAATATAAGTATTCCAAATCCTACCGGAAAGAGAGAAAAATACTGAAAATACCTCCATTTTCAATACAGCCATTTTGAGGCTTAGATTTTTTACAAAGAGCACTTTTAAAAAGGCAAAGAGTCGGTCCTAGAGACATACATAATTGTATGATCACTGTGGTGTGTAGCCCTCAGGGTACAAACTCTGCAAACGGTTTAATTATGAACTGTCCACATGTTAAATGCAGTTCATGGAAATAAGAAGAAATGTTTTTCCTGAAGTTTAGAAGAAACTAGAATATTAAGGACTTAACTCCTTTCAGTATCTATCATTGTTCCCATGGAGTCAAACTCTTTGTGAGGCATGTAAGCACCCGATATCATTCACCATTTAGTCATAAGGCTAGCCACCCTCACTCCTTAATATTGCATGCATTTTCTAAAGCTGCTATGGTAACTATGCCTTTGCCTCAAATGAATAATATCAATATGGAGGTGGGAAAAGCTAACCCTCTTCTTTCATAACACACAAACATTTCTCTGCATTCCACAGTTACTTTTTGAATGCCTGTAAACTCCTGAAATAATTCTAAAACAACAATTGAATGTTACACTCCTTGTCTCTCCCTCTGTTCCCCTTTCTTCGTCTCCCTCCCCCCCCCTGTCTCTCAGATTGTAAGCCCTAGGGCAGGGACCGAGTCTATTCTATTACTTTGTAAAGCGCCAGGTACATTGGTTGCGCTATATAAATGCTTGCTAATAATAATAATAATTATTATTATTATTATTAAGGGTTAGATTCTCAGCTAGCTTCTTTGGGGCTATATTAAAGAGGCAGAGGTTGTCCAAGAGGAGAATCTAGCCCATCAGCTTTTTGTGATGCTTCTTTAAAGCCCGTTTTTACGCACGGCTTTGTGTCCTGTGTTTACCAAGTGTAATTCGGTATCCTTACAAACTAGTTGTCAATTTTGCTATTAATTTTGTAGTGTTTTTCTCTTTAATTAAAGTTACTGTGATTAACAGCTGTCTATGTTGGCCATGCTGTGGAACAAACAGAGCTTCATATGGACACATTGTACATGAAGTTGGTTGGCAAAGCAGTTAAATGCAAAAACGAGAGCGAGAACACACTTATTCACCATTTTCTTCTTTTTTTTCTTAATTAACGTATCACAGGAATTTCAAAAGCAAACTGTTTTCATAAAAAAGAAAATTCAATCATGTCTATCCTTGGAGAAACAACATTGAAGAACCATTAGGTTCTCCTACTTTGATTGAATCATGCAAAAATACAGTTTTATAATACATATAGTAGGGTTGTACTTAATTTATTTTATAGATCAGAAAATAGAAAAGTTCAAAGTTATACCTCATAATCAGTGAGTAAAATCATTTGCTTTTGACAAGTTAGTTACTTTAAGATTCTTTAGTGCATATTCTGTAGCTGATAAAAATTTATAGAAACAGTATTTAGTGCTATATTTAGCCTTCCTCCTCATCAACATATCATGTTACAATTTGAGACATTGTACTGTAAAGCTAGTTCCAAGACTTGTAATACATATTTTAAGTTGACTTTTTAAAATTTCTTAAGCGGGGTCCTAGAATTTTAAAAGACTAAATCAGAAAGCCTAAAAAACTCAAGTCATTGGTCACTGCCTGTGATGTGTTCTGTTGTACCACCATAATTTACGGTCAATAGAAAAATGACTCAAGTCAATGGCAGGATACAGTTCCAGACACACATATGGCTTAAAGTATGGGTGTAGTCACATTGATTTAGAGACACTGAAAGTACTAGATGCTAAAGCTAATATGCTGCATAAAGGTGTGTCTAAAATTGCTCATTGAATTCCAGAGACTGAATACTTTCTTAACCGTTATCAAATTTGACTGAAATTTAAATTCTCTTCCTGGAAACATTCTAAAGATTAGTTTGTAAAGATAATGTTAATGAAACTTCACAATGTTGAGGAGCTTGTTAAATACTCAGTTTCCCTGCATCCTTCCCCTTCATAGCACTCCACTGTTATATTGTCTGTAGAGTTGCCACTTGGCCAGCCCAGAAATTGGGAGGTTTTGTCCAGTACGCTGATTCATATATGATCCAGATGGTACATTTGTAATGGTACTTTTTAGGACTGTGGGTGGGATGTCTGTTTTGTGGAGTGCTATGATGTTGTGGGATTTGGAAGTAAGAAACATTCCTTCAGATACAGACAGCTTGGTAACCCAAGCTAAGTGATTTGTGCTGCACATGAGGTGAGACTCTGGGGTGAGGTTAGTAAGCTAGAGAGCTTGCCTTGGTTTCCTTGCCATTGCTAGCCATGCTTCCTTGTTAAACAATGCGCAATTTAGATCCACATTCAGTTAACATGAATATATAAACTTATGCAAGTTGGCACCATGCATTCCCTGGATGGGTGACAACCTTAATATCAGTAAATCAGGAAAAGAGAGGTGTGACTTAATTAGCACATAGGGGTTGCCATATCTTTTAATTTTGAAAGGACAAAGGGGACAATCCAATGGCCTGCGTATGTCACTCACAGGCACTGTGCTCAGGCCAGACTGCGCCTACTCACACGCACTGCGCACGCAGCACAGCACACGTGTGAACGTGAACGCGCATGTTCTGGCCATGTTTTGTGCGTGGGGGTCGGCGTAAGTGTGCCGTTGGATTGTCCCCTCTGTCTATAAATGGAGAACAGATAAGGGACAATAGATATACAATGAAAACCTTTATAGCAGTAGTTACTGTTAGTATCCATCTATATCAATTGCTGTATCATATTTTTAAGGAAGATATTTAACTTCCTTATGTTTGCCCTGCTTAATAAAAAAAATCTGTATCATTCTCTGCATCTGACATATGGAGAGAGGAGATTATATGCCCTGTGTTTCTTTTTCCTGGTTATTTTCCCCCTTAGAGCTCATGACCTTGTGAAATTGAAAACCAGATGGGTTAAATTGCCCTGCTGAAAATCTAGTTGAAAAATTAAAAACGATGAGGTAAAGTGATGTAGGGTCATGACACATAAATATCCCTCTTCTCGGTTAATACTATACAATTATACAAAAAAAGGCTGGCTTCCACCAAAGTTATAATACACAATACTGCTGAGGCTAGTTTCTTACTTTCCCTTGGATGACTACTTTTTCAAGATTCTTGGAAAGAAAATTCTTGTATATTATATTTGGATTAATTACAGCACACATGAGAAATAAAAATTTAAATTTGATGGTTGGTTTCTCTTATGCCTTGTGTGTATGCATTAAAAAGCAAAAAAAAGCAAAGAGGAATCTACTTCTATCAAAGCCAGAATTGACTCTGCCAATGCAATAACTAAAATCTTAGACTAAAGACCTCTGAGTCCCAGGGGATGAGACCTTCAGAGTTTAGTTTCATAAGTTTACAAAAATCAACAGTACAACCCCAGCTTTTAATTCAGCGTCAGGTTTCCTTCGTCCCCTCTGGGTAAGATATTAAATATATAGATAGACTTTTGGTAGATCATTGTTGTTTTATAAACATTTTAAAGAAAAAATTCACTCATGCTTGGAAGTGTAATATGTAACAACTAAAATGGATTATTACATCAGCTAGAGGCATGTGAATTCAGCTATAGGAGAGAGCTCCAAGGTGTTTAGCACACTGTGTCATTCTTTAAATCAAGAAATCAAGTTGGGATTGCTTTTATTATTGTGAGCTTTGCTGTAGTACCTAATGATTAGAGTATTTATGAAAAAGAGAGACCCACCTATCAAAGGCAATGGGAGAACACAGTAGACAAGAGTCTTAAAAGCAAGTTTTTAAACTTGATCAATTTTTAATTTGAGAGTACAGCACATGGAAGAATATGTCTAAAATAATGGTTGCTATAAAAAGTAGACCAAAAAAATGACTCTTCCTTTCCTTTCTGTTCTGAAACTGATTGAAATTCTAGAGGAAATTAAAATATGCTAGGAGTTCCCTATAAAATGATTAAATGACAGCAGAAATTAATTTTGATCCTGTGTGAGAGTACGACTTAGTTTCTTTCATAACATATCCTTTCCAAGCAGAAGTAAGGTGTTATAATTGCACATAGTTCCATTCTCGAAATGAATACAGCCATTTGTTTCCAATTACCCAGCTTACAAAAAATCCAAACAGCATAACTAATTCCCTTTGGCCTCTGTTCAAATTTCTTTACTTGGCTGATTGTGTAGCTTAAGCCTCCTGTTTTTGTGGAAATGTTTGTTTGGCCTTTACACTGGATTGTGTTTCGGTGTGTATTGAATTGAACTCCCGCCCCCACCCCAACCTTTTAGAGCTTTTCTCTGGAGATTTTATCCTGCAGCAGTTGAGTAAGCACATGCATTTCCAAAATAAACATCTTTATCTTAGGTAGGTAGAGTGACAAGTAGAGTGTCACAAATGGCTGTGTGAAAAATCATGTGTACATGTCAAATCAAATAGTACATGTGATCATGTAATTTTTAAAACACTCCCATCTAGAACTAACTATATTGTAATCTGGACATTTTATTAATTTCTTGTTGTGTTGTGTACTAAAGTTGCTGATCTCCAAATTGTTGTAGGAAAGCATAACCTCATAGGCAGTCATGAAATTGCAAGAAGACACCACTTCAAAAACTTTGTAAGAAGTACAGGTTAGCGTATTGTAGCTATTGATCTGTTCACTTTTTATGTGGAAAACTCAGGGTAGAATTTTCAAAAGCAATCAGCACTACCCTAACTTTGCCTTTACTGAAGCTGATGTTAAAACTTCCATGGACTTCAATAGGATTTTTGAAAATCCCTAATATAATTTCAAGTACATTTTGGAATCATTCCAATCCAACCCTAATCCAACTAATCTTGTGCTATATAGGTTTTCATACAGTGCCCCTCTCTATACTGTCTGAGTGTCTAAATCTCAGACTTGGAAGGCTGAAGACAACAACTGGTTGCCTAGTAGATGAGCAGCACCTGTTGCCCATCTAGGCCTAGTCATGCTAATAGTTTCATATTTTAGCATTGTCTATCCTCACCACACACAGTCTGTCACACACACAATTTCCCAGCTAAAAAGAGAGATTAATGAGAGATTGGGACAGAATAGGAGACGTTAATATTTTGATTGCCATAATTGTCTGGTGTGAATCAGAAGTATTTTGGAGTAAATTTATCAATGTCAAACTGGTGTAAATGAGAGGAGAATCTGTTCCAGTACGCTCAAGCTAGGGCTTGGGAAAAATAAGGGCGGGTGGGTGTGTTCTGAAAACATGGCCAGAGAAAATATTTCTGTGAATAAGCACTCAGCCATAATCTATCTGTGCTCTGACAATTCTATTGGGCCAAGGGTGTAGGAAACAATTAAATTTTAACTTGGCTAGCATGTCAAGGAATGATGTAAATTATGGTTATGGGAGAATTTAGCCAAAATATTAATGGGATTTATAGTCTGATTGTACCAATAGATACATTGCTGGCTGATGTTTCTTTTCTGGCATCAGCATGCACAGTGGCTTCTTCTAGGCAGAGCAGAGGTACAGCAACTAGTTGTGCTGGGTAGAATTCTGATGAAGAGACACACAGACAAGGTGGGGGGTCTTCAGAGTCTTGATGGCATTTTGGATTGTGCAGATATTGTAGAACTTAGATTCCTGCTGTGTAGTTTACTGCTTGTAATTGGTACTTTATTCTTTTTGGTATGTACACAGATTTTTACAAGCTATTTTCAGTCCTGACTGAAAGCACAATTGCTGATTTCCCCCCACCCCCCTTCCTCAAGAGAGTTTGTGGCTGAGAATACCCAGACATTTGAGGAGAAGATCTATAAAATATAAGGGTAGAATACAAAATCGAAATGGGAAACAGGTGCTAGAAATAAAGGGTATAATATATTACTGGCTTATTGTTACTGCCAGAAATAGTCCACAATGCACAATGCTGTAGATTTTTCAGGTTAAATAATTGTGAGTCTTTTCTGTAAGAAGTATGCTCTGCTAGTTTCCCTTATAAATAAAGATCACAGTTAGTAGCATCACCTCTAATGAGTCCTGTTGTGGTGTCTGGGATGTATATGGACAGAGCTTTGGTTCTGGGGGTTAAATATGGAGCATTATCCTTGCAGTCATGGGGATGAGTGACTTTCTTCTGAGGGAGTGGGCATTGAGATAGGGAAACGGTATGAGATCGTTGCAAAGAAATTTCTCTGAATCCTTCCCAGGGGAAAAAAAGGCATCCCCAACAATTCTTCATATTCAAGCCCATTTTTGGAATTTGGGGATCTTCAGGAGCCCTGCCTCATCTTTGTATAGGTCTTGTGCAAAACTTTAATATTCTCATTAATAACAAAGAAAAGAAAAAGCAAATGTTTTCAAATAAACGTGAAAAAAACCTTGAGGATGTCCTTATGGGTACACAGAGGTAATAGATAGTACGCTGCGGGAGGTTTGGCGCTTGTAGCAGAGACTCACTGGCTGTTCTGCGAGCGTGGAGTCTCCACGAATTTTCCTAAGGAATGTTACTGTGTGAGCTTATGCAGGAAATAAATAAGAGGCTGGTATGGCTGTGCTTAATATACTGATAAAAGAACAGCCTCCATGCCTTTAGCAGGGGGGGCGCATTTGTACCCGCCTGCCCGGAACAGGGATCTGGGCAGGGGACCTCCCCTGCTCTATAGGCACGGCCCTGTGGCCCAATGGGGAGGGAGGAGTGCACCTGGGGGTGGGGGTGGTAACCGTCCAGGTATATATACCTGGACTGGCCAGGTGCCGCCTCCTCTCTCCCTATTGCTGTTGGGCCACGCAAAGAGTTTTTCCCACCCAGCCCTACCCTCGATGTTATACTGTTAATGGTGTGATGTGGTTTGTTTTTAATGTGTTTTTACAACTGCTGTGGGTTCTTGCTGGTTGCTGTTTTCAGGGCATGGGAGGAATTTTCCCTTTGGCTTAATTGGCCAAAAGAGCTGTTGGGTTTTTCGCCTCCTCCACAGCATAATCATAACGATTATGTACTATGTTATGGTTAGTTCTCTGTTTTAATTATGTCGCAACTTGGCGGTGAGTGGTTTAGAAACCATGCTGTGGTGAGGCTCCCTAAAACCTAAGGGGGCGCAGATGCAACCCATCACTACTTGGTGTGTGTGTGTGTCTTATGGGCGGGGACCCCGGTCCAGGCTTGCAATGGCTGGTAGGGGGCTTCACACCACCCTGACCCAAGGGGAGGGTGAATTCAAAAGGTCGAATCACCTGGGCAGGTGGGCGAGGATTAGATCAGCCCACCTGCTTGCTTTATATGGCATGGTTCCTCTCCGCTATACACACAGGTTCAGGATTCATTGTAAGGTTGTTACTGATTATTATGTATATGATGTAATAAAGTTGCGGTCAGTGCCTCTTTATCCAAAAAGCATGTTGGCATCCGTTCTTGTGGGTAGTGCGGGCACAAAAGCTATGCTGTTTTACGTAAAGAGGTAGTTACTACTTCTCAATAAAAAAAAAAAAGCAACAGGAAATTTGTCTTTATAATGCATCATACATGATCTGCAAATCAAAGATTCTGTAAACATTAGTGGTGGGACCCCGGGCCCATTACCGGTTACCGGATTTACCGGTTACCGGTTCTAAGAAAAGTTAGAAAACCGGATTCCCGGATTAAATCCGGTAACCGGTACCGGTTTTGTTTCATTGGTTTCAATGGGGCGCTGTGTCCCCATTGAAACCAATGAAATATTAATTCCCTCCCCCTCCCAGGCTGCGCGGGTGGAAGGGGGGACACCCCCCACCCACCCTGCCCAGCCTGGCTTTTTGTTTAAAAAAAGAGTCAGAGTGACCCAGAGGCGAGGCGAGGCGAGCCCACCCCCCAGCACCAGCGGCCGC
This sequence comes from Sphenodon punctatus, assembly GCA_003113815.1. Classification (NCBI taxonomy): domain Eukaryota; kingdom Metazoa; phylum Chordata; class Lepidosauria; order Sphenodontia; family Sphenodontidae; genus Sphenodon; species Sphenodon punctatus. The sequence continues at coordinate 1,456,929 of QEPC01007042.1, forward strand.
GGCGTCCCCGCAGCCGCCGGTAGTATGACTCGATCCCTGGGGGGGGGGTGTTTAACCCCCCCCAGGGATCACCCCTACAGTGCGCTTGCCGCTTACCTTTGGGAGCTCCGGCGGCGGCGGGCGGTCCGGCGGCCTCAGCGCCGGCTGTGGCTGCCGGCGTCAGGACGCT
>QEPC01007042.1:1462563-1477507 GCA_003113815.1 Sphenodon punctatus
CTAGTGGGTTAGTGCAGGGGGGACTGTGTGTGGTAAAACGGAGGTTTGGAAATCCTGAGAGAGATGTCACTGCAAGTCATGCGATTTCAGTTGTGTTCAAAATGCTGGAAACGGGATGTGCATGGTAAAATTGGACTCAGGCTGTAACTGGGGTGCTTTACAAGGATGGGTCCCTGTGTTCTGGGTTTATAAATTATTTATTTTAAGCTTGATGTGCATGTAGACTGTGTTTTTCTTCCATTCGATGTTAACCCTGGGAACTCCTTGCTGCTGGGTTATGCCAGTGTTTGGGGTGTTATGCCAGTGTTTTGGGTGTTTCCCTGTGGTTTGGGTTTATAAATTATTTATTTTAAGCTTGATGTGCATGTAGACTGTGTTTTCTTCCATCTGATGTTAACCCTGGGAACTCCTTGCTGCTGAGTTATGCCATGCCACTGGCCTACCGTCCCCCTGGCTCCGCCTACCATTCCCCTGGCTCCGTCCCTAGGCCCGCCGGCCCAGCCTTACTGCCCCAGTGCCCCTCCAACATCAAAACCCACCAGCCGCCCCTGTAAGAACATGATGTAGTGCCATACCAGGTCAAACCAATGGACCATTGAGCCCAGTATCTTGTCTCCAACAATGGCCAGTCACTGTCGCTTGGGAACAGTATCCAATAGGTCCTATGGACAATCCATTCCCTGTTGTTCATTCCCAGCTTTCGACAGTAAGAAGTTATGTCCCCTAAACCTACTTGTCTAATAGCCGTTGATGGACCTACTCTACAAGAACGTATCCAATCCTTTTTTTAAACACAGCTATACTGCTGGCCTTGTGACATCCTGTGTCAACAAATTCCACAAGTAAATTGTGCGTTGAGTGAAAAAAATACTTCTGTTTTTTTTAAATCTGCTACCAGTTGGTTTCATGGAGTGTCCCTCTAGTTCTAGTACTATTTGAGAGGATAAAATAACAAAGCCCTATTTACTCGTTCCACGCTGCTCATGATTTTATAAGCTTCTATCATACCCTCTCTGTCGTCTGTTCTCCAAGCTGAAGAGCCCTAACCTTTCAAACCTCTCTTTGTACGGGAGCCGTTCCATACTCTTTAGCATTTTTGTTGCCTTTCTCTGTACCTTTTTTTTTTTTTTTTAATTAAAGATGGGGTGACCAGAACTGCACACAATATTCAAGGTGCAGTCACACCATAGATTTATATTAAGGCATTATGATTTCAGTTTTATTCTCTATCCCTTTCAGAATAATTCATAACATCCTGTTTGCTTTTGGGATTGTTGCCGTATATTGAACTGAGGATTTCAATGTATTGTCCACAGTGACTCCAGGATCCTTTTTCTAAGTGGTAATTAATTCCTAGTTTAGAAACCAGCATTGTGTACATATATTATTTTCCCCTATGTGTATTATTTTGCACTTGTCAGCATTAAATTTCATCTGTCATTTAGGTGCCCAGTCATGCAAAATCCCCCTACAATTCTTCACAGTCCCACTTGGGTTTTAAGTACCTTGAATAACGGTGTCGTCTGCAAATTTGATCACCTCATTTTTTACTACGTTTTGTAGATCATTAAAAAATATATTACACAACACTGGTCCCAGTACAGATGCTTGGGGCTCTCCACTATTTCCTTCTGTCCATTACGAAAACCGATATTTTAGCCTACTCTCTGCTTCCTTTCCTTTAACCAGTTACTGATCTATGATAGGACACTGCCTCCTATCCCATGACTATTTTAATTTCCGTAGGAGTCTCTCATGAGCAACCTTATCAAACACCTCCCTTTCTAAAAATTCAAGTACCCTGTATTTCCTTATTTCAAATTCCAATAGAATAGATTAATGAGGCATGACTTCCTTTGCTAAATCCAAGTTGAATCTTAATCCCTATTATGCCATGTTTATCAATATACCCAGTAGGGATGGGACTCTGGATGTACTTTCAGTTTCAGTTTCTCTCGGTATCAGCTCCCTCAGATCTTGGTTTTCCTATCGGTTACAGTTCACTTGGTTTTGGTTCTCTTCCCATTGAAGTCAATGGGAAAAAGAACCGTCTGACATAGGGAGCCAAGATGGAGTGAAAGTGCCTGGGGGGGGTGTCCCACCCCCCTCCCCCACCATCCCACTCCTGTCCTCCATTACCCCAAACACCCTCACCCCCCACTTGCTGGGGCCCGGCTTTATCCACCCCTCAGCCCCCAGGGCCCCTGTACTAATACCATTGCTGGTCCGGTCTGGAGGGTGGGGGGTTACGGCCGTCAGCTGGGCTGCTGGCTCTGCTACTGGCGACCAGGCCTTCTCTGCTGCTGACTGGTGTTGGGAGCCGGCTCTGCTGCCTGGCGTGGAGCCAGCTTCTGCCACCAGCAGTGGAGCCAGCTCCTCTGTCGGGCAGTTGGGCCTTCTCTTCCTTCTTCTTCTTGCACGTCCAGAGCTTGAAAATGCTGCTGGATCGGCAGGGGTGCAGCACACATGCGCAAGATGGCTGCCAAGGGCATTGTGCTCATGTGCAGCCCTAATCCAAAATGGTGCTGGCAGCGTCAGCGCCAATTTGGAAGAGAGCAGCTGTTCTGCACTTGTGTGGGGAGCCATTCCACGGGGAGTGGTGTGGGTGGGGTGGGGTGGAGGAGGTTTCTCTCTTCCCATTGAAGTCAATAGGAGGATTTCCCTTTGACTTCAGTGGGAACAGAAGATCTGAGAACTCGGAACCCCGGTGGGCCCAATTCTCTGATCCCTCGGTTATAACCGAAAGTTCCATCCCTAATGCCCAGTAACTCTGTCGTTAACCAGATTCCACCAGATTGCCCAGCACCAATGTGAGGTTCAGAAGTCTGTAGTTTCAAGGATTGTCTCTGGAACCCTTTTTAAATATTGGTGTTAACATTCACTACACTCCAATACTCGGGCACAATGACAGATTTTAGCAATAGGTTACAAATTACCAATATAGTAGGTCTGCAATTTCATACTTGAGTTCCTTCAGAACTCTAGGGTGTATACCATCTGGCCCTGGTGATTTGTTACTATTTAGTTTGTCTATTATCTTTTAAACCACTTCCATAGTGATGTTGATTTGTGATAGTTCTTCCAATTCATCATCTACGAAAAATAATTCCATTGTGAGTATCTCCCCAACATCCTCTGCAGTAAAGACTGAAGCAAATAATTAATTCAGCTTCTCTGCAATGGCCTTACCGTCTGTGAACACCCCTTTCACTACCTGGTCATCTAATAGCCCAACTGCCACTGACTCTCTAGCAGGCTTCTTGTTTCTGATGTACTTGAAAAAGTTTTTATTGTTAGTTTTTGCATCTTTAGCAAGTCGTTCTTCAAATTCCCTCTTGGCCTGCCTTCTTAACATTTTACATCTGATTTGGCCATGCTTATGTTCTTTCCTATTTTATTCATTAGGACTAGATTTCCATTTTTTAAAGGACACACGCCTTCTTCACCTCGTCATTTGACATTTGGTTCTCTTACTACCCTTTTTTATTTGTGTAATACATTTAATCTGGGCTTCCAAGATGGTGCTTTTAAATAGACTCCATGCTTCTTGCAGACTTTTAATCCTTGGAACTGCCTGCTCCTTTTAGTTTTTCTCTAGCTAGTTTTCTCATTTTTGCATAATTCCCCCCTTCTAAAGTTAAATGTTACTATGGTAGTTTTATTTGTCATTCTCTCTTCTGTAAGTATGTTGAATTTGATTATATTGTGAAAACTACTGCCAAGTGGCTCCACCGCCGTTACCCCTTGCACCATGTCTTGCGCTCCACTTAGGGCTGAATCTAAAGTAGCACCTTTCACTATGTTGCATGTCTGTTAGTTAGTACAATTGTTTCCCAAGTTTAACAACTGGTTTGTAATCACAGATAGTTAACTGAACTTTATTTGCTAATTATTAAAATGCTATTTTAAAAATAAATATAGCCTCATTATTTTAGAAATACTGAGCATTAAACTACTGGCATTGACTTCCAAGGCAGCTGTGACCGCCCAACCCCTTTGAAAGAGCCATCCGTTAATGTCTGTTTCTTTGCTGACGTAATTTACTCTGGCCTGAAAAATGGCAAATTGCGCTTACCAGTGCTGTAATTTTTCATGTACTTAGTATCGTATGGAATGGGCAATGAATCGGGGGCTCCTCTTTGACACCAATAATCCTTTCAGATCCTTACCGTTTTACTCTAATTAAGATGTTGTTTAATGAGCCTTTATTAAGCAAACATACTGTTTGCTTAATAAAGGCTCATTAAAATACTCAAAATGTAAAACATTAATGGCTTTTCAGATTTATGTTACATGGAATGATAAATTAACTTAATAAAAACTGAAAGGTAATTAAAGAGAAAATCATATGAATTAATGAAGAAAATTTATATTAGAAAAGAAAAAATATTGATGAACAACAAAAAATATTTTAAGCAAGAAATAATTAAGCCAGTTCATTTAAGAAATGTGGATGTACTTATTAAGAAATTAAATAATTGCATAATTGTGACTGAAAATTTTAAGTGAAGTCATATATATTACATTAACATTTCTCCCAGAAAGGTTTAAACAAAAGAGGGAAAAAATACTTTGTTCTATTTAATATAAAAGATTTCTCTAGTTATTTCTTAAAATGCTAAAAGGCTTCATGATGCAGTGGTATTTGTTCTCTCGAGAAAGCTATTGCTGCTATTGGCTGGACAGACAGACCGGGTGGGAGCCTTAGCTGAGATAAATCATTCCACTGAAGCAGTGTAGTCACATTTGTGTTTATACTTTTATTAAAAGACAAATCTCTATGTGGTGGGGTTTACTATATGTCCGTTACTCCAACCAATGCAGGTAGGATTTGAGCTTGCATTATACGAAATGAGGAGATTGTTTGCATTGCTGTGATTGACCTTCCCAACAATGGGTGCAGCCACACGAGCTGTGGCAGGCCCAATCCCCATGCGCCCCATGGCAGGCAGTCGCTGCCGCCACACTTTGGGGCCAGTGCGGGTCAGCTGGGCTGGGCTGCAGTTGACCGTGCTGAGATGCCAGCCACATGAACAGGCACTTGGTGTCAGGGCGCGCCCTGATCGCCGCCGTTAGGAGCGGGCTTCCCCGCAGGCTGGGAGAACCGCTGCCGTCAGTGCGAGGGGGGTGGAGCTACTCACGCTGGCGTGTTCTCCTGACCCCGCCCCTCGCACCAGCTTGCAGAGCGCAGCGCATGACTCCGTGGCGGGTTGGGGCCCCGCCCGGAGCTCACTGGGAGTAAATCAGGCACAGGGCTATAAATAGAACCGGCGGGGCCATGAGCCACCGCCGGTAATCAATTCTGAGAGAGTGGCCCCCTTCTGTCTGGATAAACTTGTAGCCTACAGAGTGAAAGTACTGAGAGCCTGAGTCTTCCTTGCGTTACCCGCCCCCCCTTGTCCCTGGAGTCAGTGGTGAGTGAAAGTATTAGTATCATTATCGTCTTGTTAGTATTGTGTGATAGCACCCTGGTGTAAGGGTTTCCCTGCTCCTCCTGCCTTTTGCTTCCTAGGTCCCTGTGTTCCCCATTGCAAACCCTTGCCCTTGATTGTAAGCCCTACCCTTCACCCACTTGTGATATTCCTTGCCCCTTCCTGCCCCCTTCCTCTCCCCCTAACCTGGGAGTTCCCCTTCCCCTCCTCCCTTCCTTCCCTCACTTTTCCCTACACACGTCGTGCCCTGGGTCCTGTGAAATTCCCCGAGCGTTTGGTCTGGAAGTGTTGTATTGTCCCTGTCCTTGGGGCGAGTGGCTTCCTCTCTCTAACAGTCCCAATGATGATACGTGTTGCTCTCTGCACTTGAGAGAAAGCCCACACTCTATCCTGAGGGACATCTTAACCCGTACGGGGAAACCTGAGCAGAGAGGAAGTTGCCCTGTGCATATTTGTGTTTATTTGTTGGTGTGGGAAATATCCTTGGGCCCTGTTACCCCTGCCCCTGTCCATTCCTCCCCCTTCTACCCTACCCCAGTGACACTTGGTGCTGCCCATCTCCCACTCCCAGCCATGATGTGGTTACGTGGGACTGGAGCTAATGCTTGTCGCTCAGAGCCCCACAGCAGACCTAGCCGCACAGTGGGGCAGGCGGGAACTGGGTACACGAGTGGCAGCATGCTGCCACGCCTTAGGGAGCCGTACCCCACTTTGGGTAAGGCTGCTATGTGCTTCGTCACTCTCCAGCCTGCCACACAGTGGGGTGAATATTTGGCAGCCGCTAGGCACACAATGCAGTACACCATGGGGTAAGGCTGCCTGAGGTGCACCAAGTGCATTGTGAGGCTGTATCCTAAACATCTGACTCCTCTGTTAAGAACTTGTGAATGTGCTGCAGCTGCTAAACTGTCTGTAGACCTCAAAGGAAAAGACAGTTGCCTGCTCCAGTACAAGTAAAATGTTATACTTTTTATGACAGCTCTCTGAAACTATGGCAGTTCTAGGCCCATGCTGTCTTGTAATGCTTTTGAATGTTACAAACCCTGCCTTCTAGGTTGTCGACTCTAGATAACATGTGAGGTTAAATAGATTGTCAGATTGTGGCTTTTAAGTTTGAACTATTCAAAATGCATTCATCTGTGCAAACCTTCCTCGAGATTCAATCTGTTGTTTATTTTTTTACACATTTTATGGTCATCATGTAAATGCACCCATGCAGTTGTGAAATTGCAACATACAATTGTCGAATGCTAGAAGCTTAAATGAAGAATAATTTAAACAAAGTTTGGAATTTTCAAAAAGTTTTTATTGACATGGGCCTCCTAAATATTTATTTTTTGTGCTGTTAACTTTCTACTAAATTAACTTTTCCAGGATCAGTAATTATCCTCATGTAATTGGTAATGTTGATTCAGCATTTCAATAGATGAAAGTAAGATGGTTTGGTTTTGGGGGAAATATGTCTTCAAGTCAAATATCTTGGGTAAAATTCAACTATGATTTAAGGATGTGCAACTCCCACCTTGGGCTTCAATAATAGATCTGTAACCTTTAGTTATAAATACCCTGTATACTGCTTCTGTTCAGTGTTCTCATTATTATCATTATCAATCATTATTACTACTATTTTATTTATATAGCACCAGTAATGTACCTGATGCGCTAGAACTCTTGAAAGTAGACAGGGTCCCTGCCCTTGGAGGCTTACAATCTAAGAGAGATGGGGGAGGGGAGATGAGGTAACAGAGGGAGAGAAAAGGATATATTCATAAAGGCATGAGGTTGCAGGTACACATGACTAGCTTAATTACATAGGGGAAGGTGATGTTGGGAAAATCAGGAAGGGGACTAGGAGGATGAAGAGCTAGGGAAGGAAGGCCTAACAGAAGAGGTAGCTTTTCAGGAGGAATTTGAAGGTTGGGAGGGACGGTGAGGATTGAATGTGTTTGGGGAGGGAGTTCCAGACATGGAGGGCAGCGAGGGAGAATGGGTGAATACACTTTGAGGCATTATCATATAATGCTGATATGAACATCTGTGCAGTTTCTTTTCTTGACTTGAATTTAAAACCAAGTATTGTCAAATTGTTGTACAAACATTACCACCTCCCCCAGTGCTCTTGAAGTCCCCCACCTACACATTGTACTAACTATAAAGTTGCTGCTGCTTGCTTGAGTGGGTACCCAATAGCAGTATGACACTGTCTTCTCAACAGGCAACCACCTAGATAATGGTAGCAGCGGAAGGACTTTGGCATTGTTGCATACGGTATATTGTGTAATCTGGCATTATTTCAGTTCAGAACAAACCAAAGATGTTTTTAATATTTTACAAGTGAAGATGTTCCTAGAACAAAATTACACAAAAATGATCCGTTTCAGTTGCTTGACAAACCTGCAAAAGCACTGAAATTCAGTAATAAATGGTGAACTCCATCCTTAACATACATTTCAGCAAATGGCAGTGGCTTAGACTGATGTAGATTTGATGTCTTTGGTGAAGTTACTGAAGACTTAGAGCCTTGTGAGGATCAGTCCAGTTGGTCTCCAGAGAATAGTTGCTCGTAGTATGTATGAACTGTGTGGAAATACCCGGATTCAGCATGTTGAACTGAAAAGCACATGGACTAGTGCTGTCCTCTTTCTGCCAGTATTTGCTCTTGCATAAAACCACTTCTGGGGTTATGCATTTAAAGCATTAAATCTTCCCTTAAGTCACAATCATTTAGCTTATTCCTGACATCCCAATTGTTTGGAAATGATTGGATACCTGAAGGATAATACCCCACTGGAATGAGTCACTTTTCAGGATTTTTTCCTTATCAAGCACATGGAGAGCATTTGATTGACCTGCGGCAGCTCATCTATGTGCTTTTTTGATAAGCAGTCTAGAACACAGTTGATAGAAAGGTCATCACTAGGGCTACAAATTTGTCATGCTGGTGACAAAAATCACGTTTTAGTGACTTTTGCCCCCCTCCGTGACTTTTAAGATCTACCCATGACTTCTGTGATTTTCCCAAGTTTTCCCCCAAATGGAAGAGCAGAGCCAGCAAGAAGCTGGTGAGAAGAGCATGCTCAGGGGTGCTTAGAAGACCCATGGTATCTCCCTGGAACTTCAAACCCCTCCCTGGCTGTGGAGAGGTGGCGGCACGGCAAGTAGTAGTAGTATTTTTATTGTTAACCAAAGGTTATAACAATCCACATACAGTATACAATACACAACACAGCACAAAATATATAACCAAAATTACACAATTAAACAATTATACACCACAAAATCTTGAATCACTAAATTACCTCCCCCATACCAAAAACATCCTCTGGCCAGCCCCTCTAACAAAAACTTCCATCCCCAGAGGGATTTAAACCCAATCTTATTCCCCCTGACACAGTATTGATCATAATAATCATATTGCCCTAACCCTTTACTGGGCAAACTTACAAGATCTCAGTCGTAAAAAAAATTGGCAATATCTAGCCACCACTTTCGTAAGAATCGGGTCCACCCCTTCCAACAGCTTCCACTTCAAACTCACTAGATCAGAGACACCCTGTATATATTTCCCCAGCAGGGCCTGCCTAGGCCCCGCTAGAGCAGTACATTTAAAGAAAATGTGTTCACAGGAGTCAACCTCCTGTAAATCACATAGTCCACAGAACCTTTCCGACCAGGGGATACCCCTGTAGCGACCCTCCAGCATAGCAGAAGAATATACATTGAAACGAAAGCAGGTAAAAATCCTGCGCAGGTTATAATCTAGACAGGAGTAAAGATAGCAATTTCCCCACCCCGAAGGTCTAACCATAGGGAAATCAAGAACCACCCATTGGTTAGCAAGCAGAGCTCCCTCTTCCTGTATCTCCTGATCCAAAATCCTCCTTTTCAAGATGGACATGGCTCTTTTAGGACCGAGAGGTTCCAACGCTTCTCTTGAAAATCCTAAGAGTCTCACCTCTTTTTCCACACAACCACCCCAGGAACTAAAAAGCCCTACTCCCGCAGCCAGGGCTAACAAAGAACTGTCCTGGGGGGGAGAAAAAAAGACTTTAATCCAGAGCCCCATCAATATCTGCAGGGCGCGAGATGTAACAGTATGGCTTGCAGTCTCTTGTCTTAGTAACACTTGCGGGGTACCCTGCGGGGCCCCCAAGATGGTACAGAGAGCCTGGTTCTGTATGCTCTCCATTTTTAACAGAAAAGGTAAACCCCAAACCGGGAAGGCGTAAAGACTTTGCGCTACAACCTTAGATCTAAAGAGCCGCAGAGCTGGCATCACCAATCTCCCCCCCTGAGTGAAATAAAACCCCAGGATCGCTTTTAGGGAGTTCCTTGATTGAAGCAGCACGGCCTTATAATGAGGTTTCCAACTCAGTGATGGGGAAAAGATAACACCTAAATACTTAAATTCCCTCACTTGGGAGATGGGATTACCCCCCAATCATCCACCGATGAATTTCCCTATTGCCATGACTCCTCATCACCATAACCTTAGATTTGGAGAAGTTAATCTTAAGACCCTCCCTACCGCAATATTCACCAAATCCTTGTAAGGCCCTTCTCAACCCCACCAACGTCTGGGACAGCAAGACCATGTCGTCTGCATATAGGAAGGCCGGCACTTTCCTAGCGCCAATCCTGGGGGGGTGCATTTCATAGTTATTCAGAAAGGGGATCATATCGTTAACTAACAGATTAAATAGTATCGGAGTCATACAGATTAAATAGTATCGGAGTCATACCCGCCCACACCCTCTGAAAACAATCAGTTCCAGCCTGGGCCACCCTTGAAACATAAACTGCATTTGCCTTCAACCAGACCTCTCTCTCCAAAATTATGGTTACACAAATTGGGTCATCAAAGAGGATTTTAACCATATGACACTCCCGAGTATTAGTAATGATAGTAACAGCAAGGATATTATGCCTTGTATAAGGTTTGTTGGTTAATAATCGCAAGTGGCCCACTATATCCAAGGGCGAGCTCCAGCGGGGTAGCCTGCCATCAGCCAGAGGGCAGACAGTAAAAATTAGCTCTTTAGATGACACCTTGAATAATGTGGGATCCAGAACACAGGCAGGGACCACCTTCCCCCTCAGGGGACCACCACCCTGCTCTGGCTCCGGACAATGCCTCAGCTTGGGGCCATCAACCCTTGGCGGGGGCCCCCCAGCCCTCAAATCGTAGGTGTTTTAGACAACCCATGGGCCTGATTTAACTTTAAGGCCCCAACACTCCTGCTCCCTCGATTCCCTTGACAGGCAATAAGATTCAAAGTCTCTAGTTTATCATTCATTTGATTCAGCTGAAGAAACATAAATTTCATGGTTTCCGTTGTCAGCGCCACATGGCTAGCAAGAAAATCAGCCAACCCAGCATCCTCAACACTGTCTCTATGCTGGGCTATCACTGGAGACCAGCGCCCAACAACAGTGTTGCTGCCCAAACGGGAAGGAGAGGGTAGAGTCTGCTGGGGATCCTCCGGTATTAGTGTGGGTGAGGCAAGCACCAAGAAACGGTTTCTCACTGAGAGTTCTAAGCAATTTCTGCTCTCTCCCTTTGTTGACCACCTTCACTCCCAAAAAAGCTTTCCAGCCTACATTGTTTAAGTACCTTGTCAGAAGGGAGAGGCAAGGCAGCCGCATCAGCTCTAGGGCGCTTGGAGCCCTTCATTCTGCTGGCTTGTGGAATTCCAAGACAGGGACCTGGCGCACCTGGCCCGCACCCAAGCCCAAGGGCGTGCCCTTGTTCGCGTGGCCCTTAGGCGCGCGGCCACGGCGCATGCCTATGGCGCTGCCGTAGGCACGCCTCCTCTTTTAACAGCAGCCTGCTTGGTTACACAGGTGTTCCCACTCCACCAGCACTCACAGTCTCAGTTAGGCAGTGGCTCTGTAAGTCAGCCTGTTCTCCGGCAGCGGCTCAGCAAATCAGCCCATTCTCCACTCTCCCCACAACTCTGCCATAGGCACGCCTCCTCTTTTAACAGCAGCCTGCTTGGTTACACAGGTGTTCCCACTCCACCAGCACTCACAGTCTCAGTTAGGCAGCGGCTCTGTAAGACAGCCTGTTCTCCGGCAGCGGCTCAGCAAATCAGCCTGTTCTCCACTCTCCCCACCCAGCACGGCAAGAAGCCAGTGAGAATAGCACGCTGGGCGCCACTGGGTAAAACTATGGCATCTCCCTGGAGCTTCAAGCCCCTCCTCAGTGTTGTTTCTAGTGGAGGGCAGAGCTTTGGGTGTGGTCAAGTGGCGGCGCAGCATGGCATGGCAGCGGGATCAGGGGCAGAGAACGTTACTGTTGTCAGAGCTTCAAGAGGCTCCCAGGAGGAGACGGCAGCATTTCCTCGGCCTTTATCCCCGGCTTGGGTTTACAATCTAAGCCTGGGGCTTTCAAAGGACTTTACAATCCCTGGGTTTACAATGTAAGGGGTGGGGTGGGAGGTATTTTCCTCCTCCTTCTATTCTGTGCTAGGGGGGTTACAATCTGTGCTGGGGGCGGGGTTACAATCTAATCCCTGGGTTTTCAATCTAAAGGGGGGGGGGTTTACAAAATACATTATTGAATAAAAGTTTTTTTAAAAAATTACCAATGAGTTTTCCACAACTCTTTCTCATTCCTGCCATGACCAACTCATGACTTTTAAAGAAAATTTCCATGACAAATTCGTAGCCCTATTGATGAGAGGAAACTACATGACTATAAATGTGGGCAATGTGAAACTGCATATGTTGATTGTGGCAAAAAGCCTTTTGCCCCTGCTTTGGTCTCTAGAGGGACCGTAGCAGGACAGTGTTGCATTCCTGAATAGGGTGGGACCTGTCCTCCTTTCTCTTGAGTACATGGCAACCTAGCCACATTCCTGTCATTTTTGAACTGAGCGACTGGTTTGTCACCACATGGCGGGGCAGAGACCTCCCTGCCTTGGACTGGGTCATAGACCAGGTGACCTCCCACGGACTAATCTCAGCGCAGGTGGATAGGACCTTAAAAGGGACAGATCGCCCCTTCTTTGCTCTCTTGCTTCTTCTTGCTTGCTCTAACATCTACAAGATCTGGGCTTCTGCCAGATCGGAACTAAGAACTGAGCCCTATGTAAGTTACCTGTACATGGAGTTAGATGCCACCAGATTGCCTGCCTGAACCAGTACAGTTTAGGCAGTTGCAGAGTCAAAAAAGGTCCTCGTACCCCTCAAACTGGACTCTGGGGCTTGCTCAATTACTCATCTTGCTTCTTACCCTTTTGTGCCTTTTTGTACCTTTTTAACTCTACAAGTAAAGCCTAAGCTTTTTCTATTCTTAACTCCACTGGGTGTGTGTGTGTGTGTTTACCTGCAAATAATGCCTCCCTTGCCTGGAAGGCATAGCTACCAAAGAGGGAGAAAGGAATTCCTCTCTGGCTCTTTTAGCCAAGACAGCTTTTGACCGAGATAAGCACCTCTGGGTTGCTCCAAGGGTTCTGCCTCCTGGAAGGGGGAAAACACCAGATAAAGGGGACTAGGGTGCATTGGGAAGCTGTGGCCTTATAAACTTCTGGGGTTCACATGTCCTGGGTTGTGTGGATCTCCTCTGATTTCTGGAAACCAGGTGGTGGCAGTGAAAACTAGGTTTTTCTGGGGTTTGCCAGCTGTGGGAACCCTAGGTTAGAGATCTGGAGGAACACAGTGAGGTGGGTGGCTCAACTGTATAGCGCCCCCTTGCTGCATTTTGCCACATGTGGGGGCAGTGGTGGGATAACCCAAGCAGCCAGATAAGCATGCACAAGGTGAGATAAGAGCCACCAGCAGTTTTTCTTTTTGATTGGAGTTTTTAAAAGCACACACACAGGGGAAAGCGTTGTCTTAGAAATAAGTCTTGAGCAACTGAGTCCTTGAATTTTTCTTAGGGTCAACTGGATAGGACTTAGTTTAAATGGCAGAGCATTATGAACAACTGAACAAGAAAGAGCTGGAGGAGGAGTGCGCTCGGAGAGGTGTCATATCTGTGAGGCTGAAGAAAGATGTCTTGGCTCAGATCCCGGCAGCACTGGATCAGGCCAGGGAAAGCAGCCCTGCAGCCTCTGCCAAGCCAGAGGCTGTGGCAGAAGCCGGAACTACCCTTTCCCTAGGGATTTCCAGATGGACTCGGGAGGAGCTGGACCTGATCTGGGAGCAGAATCCCAGAGGGCGAGCTTGCAGCCCAGGAGGCTCAACGCCAGCACGAGCAAGACTTGCAAAAGGTGAGGAGAAGGAGAGGGACACCGAGCAAGAAACAAAGGAGCAGGAGTTGACAGCCCAGGCAGCCCAGGCGGCTCAGCGACAGCACAAGAGGGAGCAGTGAGAGGCCCAGGAGAAGGCCCAGGAAGGTCAGTGCAAGCATGAAGCTGACATGTTCCAGATGAAACTAACATCACCCCACAAGCTGACACCCAAGGACTTCACCTCTTTCAAGGAGGGGGACAACCCAGACGTGTTCCTGAGTGTCTTTAAGAAGCAGGCTCGCAGATGGAACGTGGGGGAGGATTTATTTTAATTTTATTTATTTTATAAATTTATACCCTGCCCCCCCTGCGAACAGTCCGGGGTGGCTTCCAACACTAAAATACAATAAAATACAATTTAAAATCATCAATAATAATATAAATTATTAAAAAAGGGTTCAGGTTCAAAACAATAATACATAATAAATAGGTGGGGGAGCTAAAAAAAACCCTCACCCCACCCTCCCCAAAGGCCTGGGCGAACAGCCAAGTTTTACAACTTTGCCGGAATGACAACAGGCTGGGGGGCCAGGCGAGCTTCCTCCGGAAGGGAGTTCCAAAGGTGCGGCCCGGCCACCGAGAATGCCCTCTCCATTGTAGTCCCCCGCTTAACACGGGGGACCTCCAGGAAGGCACCCCTGGTGGACTGAAGGAGCTGTTCTGGGGCGCGGAGGGTTAGGCGGTCCCTGAGGTACGAGGGGCCCAGACCGTGAAGGGTTTTATAGATCAACACCAAAACCTTGAACCTGGCTCGGCACGCTATCGGCAACTAGTGCAGAGCTCGGAGCACAGGTGTAATATGCTCCCGACAGCCTGTCCCCGTAAGGAGCTGAGCCGCCGCATTCTGCACTAGCTGCAGCCTCTGAATCAGGAACAAGGGAAGCCCCACGTAGAGCGCGTTACAGTAGTCCAGCCTTGAGGTGACGAAAGCATGGATGAGGGAGGCCAGGTCCGGACTGGAGACGAACGGACGCAGCCTACGCACCAGATACAACTGGCGGAAGGCAGCCTTAGCGACTGCCTCCACTTGCCGCTCCAGGCGGAGGTCTGTGTCCAGTATCACCCCCAGACTCCAGACCTGCTGAGCTATAGGAGGGCGAACCCCCCCAACCAGGGGGGCCACTACCTCCCTCACTCTCCCCACCAGCATCACCTCCATCTTATTGGGGTTGAGCTTCAGTCTGCTCAGCCACATCCATTCCGCCATGGCCTCCAAACATTGGGATAGCAATGAGACAGCCGGGTCTGGGTCAGTTGAAAAAGAGAGGTACAGCT
>QEPC01007042.1:1483504-1496605 GCA_003113815.1 Sphenodon punctatus
TCGTCCCTTGCCACCAGTGGGAAGCAAGGCAGACAAAAATAAAGGTGATTAGGTGGAGCCCATGCAATTAGGGGCCACTTACGGCCTGCTCACTCCAGAAGAATGAGAGGTGCGCCGAACCCTTCAACCCTTTTTATTATGGATAACCCTCACATTTTGCACGGAACTGTCCGTCGCTTCCGGCCACAAGGCAAGAAATGTGAAAAGCCAAGCTCTGGTAACTACAGGGGAGTTTCCGGGGGGGGGAGGGGGACACAAAGAGACCCTAGCCTGGCAATCCCAGGTCCTTGTTACCTGCCCCTTTCCGGCAAGACATCTCCAAGTGCCGGTCATACCGGAGCCTTGTGGTCTGGGCTCTGATCGATTCCGGGGCGTCTGGAAATTTCATAGACCAGGGCCTTGTAGACAGGTATGAACTCCCTTGCACACAGAGGTTCCCCCATGAAAATGTGCACACCATAGATGACTCCCCCTTAACTTCAGGACCCAACACGACACAGATGATGGGACTTCAGGTGACCATCGGCTGACACACCGAGACGTTACATTTCGACATTGTGGCTACCCCCATGTTTGCTGTGGTCTTGGAAATGCCCTGGCTGGATCAGCATAACCCTACTCTGAATTGGACTGATCGTTCCTGTCTGATTTTTGTGGGTCATCGTGCATCCTGCCAGTCCCCCAACGAGGAATGCTCACCACCGAACCAGGGCTGCTCAGCCTGCTCCCGTCGTAATATCAAAACCTCGACAAAGAAGGAGCTGCGATCTTACCCCCGCACCGGCCATATGATTGCCCCATTGACTTACTCCCTGGCACCCACAGGGCAGCCCGGGCTCCCTGGCACTGTCAGGGCTCCCTGGCCCTGTCAGGGCCGGAACTGGCCACACTGAAAGAATATATTCAGGACAGCTTACATCGCGGCTTTATCCGGCATTCCTCCTCCCTGGCAGGGGCACCGATATTTTTTGTCCCCAAGAAGGATGGGGGACTCCGCCCCTGTATAGATTATCGTGGACTCAATGCCATCACCATAAAAAACTGTTATCTGCTCCCCATGATTCCGGAGTTGCTCGACTGCCTGCAAGGGGTGAAGATCTTCACTAAGTTGGACCTTCGTGGTGCCTACAATCTGTTGCGAGTCTGACAGGGAGACGAATGGAAGACGGCATTTAGGACTAGATATGGACATTATGAATACTTAGTGATGCCGTTTGGATTGGCCAATGCACCGGCGACCTTCTAACATCTCATTAATGATGTATTACGGGACATGTTGAACACCTGTGCCGTCGCCTACCTTGATTACATCGTCATTTATTCCAACAACAGGACCGAACATGTGCAACATGTATGGTCTGTAATGCTTCGCCTAAGGCAGCGCCGCTTGTTCTGCAAACGAGAAATGTGCGTTTCATTTAACCATGGTGGAGTTTCTCAGTTTTAGCATTTTCCCCCAGGGCGTAGAAATGGACCCAAGAAAGGTTACTGCTGTCTTGTCATGCATTCCCCCGACATCGGTAAAAGCCCTACAATGTTTCCTAGTGACAACCAATTATTATAGGCAATATATTGCCAATTACGCCCAACTCACAGAGCCTCTTACGACACTGCTTCAGAAAGGAAACCTCTATGTATGGACGCCAAGGCAACAAAAAGACTTTGAAAAGTTGAAGGAAACATTCACCCGGGCACCCATTTTACAATACCCTGACTTCAATAAGCCATTTACCGTGGAGACGGATGCCTCGAGTATTGCCATTGGAGCTGTCCTGCTCCAAGCTGGACCTGATGGGGGGCGTTTAATGCCTTGTGCATTTTATTCGCGGCAATTGTCCATTGCCGAAAAGAATTATACAGTCTTAGACCGAGAACTTCTTGCCATTAAGGCAGCTTTCTCCACATGGAGACATTACCTTGAGGGAACCAGGTACTCGGTTACAGTCATAACCGATCATCGCAACCTCACGTTTCTCCAAACCACACGCATAGTGAGTGCACGGCATGGGCGCTGGGCCCTTTTCTTCACTCGCTTTAACTTCCAGATATGATACCGCCCAGGCCACCAGAACATTCTTGCAGAAGATGCCTTATCCCGCTGTACGGAGCTGGGCGAGCAACCGGATAATCGAGGGGAGCCGCTGTTGGAAAAGAAAGTCTTCACGGCTACCTTCCTCACTCCCCAACAGCTTGTACAGTACTCCCAGCAGGCCCCAGTACCCAAACCGCCAGCCAGTTATGACCCCAAGACACAATTATATTATCGACAAGGGAAAATCGTAGTGCCCCATCCAGCTCGCCAATACATCCTCTGGGGCCATCATGATGCACCCTTGGCCGGGCATCCAGGAAACAAGCATACGCTCGATCTTATCCTCCGACACTTTTGGTGGCCCACCGTTAAGACAGACGTGCAAAAACACGTAACCAACTGCTCCATGTGCGCCCAAACCAAGATTCCCCGGCAATGACTTCAAGGTCTCCTACACTTGGCACCCTTTCCCCAGGGACCATGGCAAAGGATAGGAATAGACTTTATCGTGGAACTGCCCCCATCACACCATTGCTCCACAATCCTGGTGATAGTTGATCACTTTTCAAAGATGGCTCATTTTATAGCATGTGCAGGCCTGCCCATGGCAGTGCAGACAGCGCAACTACTGCTAAACCACGTAATCAAGCTCCACGGGATCCCCCTAGAAATAGTTTCTGAGCATGGAATGCAGTTTACAGCCCGCCCATGGAAGGCACTCCTATTGAAGGCATTTTCAAATGAAAATGAGTCTGACCACCACATACCACCCCCAAGCTAACGGGCAAGTTGAAAGAACCAACCAAACCGTGGAACAATATCTCGGTTGTTACGCAGACTACCTTCAAGATAACTGGACAGACTTGTTACCCCTTGCAGAGTTTGTTTACAACAACACGCTAAACGCCTCTGGGTCCTCCCCTTTTTTTTGTGAACTATGGCTTTCACCCCCACATTTGTCTCCCTGAAGTGTCACCCATCACTCTCCCTGCAGCCGGAGCTCTGATTACCCAAACCCACAAAGCCCAAGCCGCAGCTAAGATCATTCTAACAAAAGCCAGGCAACACTATAAGCAGTTCGCAGATTGCCACCGCCGGCTGGCCCCCGACTATCACACCAGGGATTGGGTCTGGGTGGACAAATGGCATTACCCGTCTCAATGACCCTCCACTAAACTGGACTACCGGTATATGGGACCCTTCCCTATCATTAAGAAAATCAACAACGTGGCTTATACGGTCTGCTTACCACACCACTATCATATCCACTTCTCCTTCCACGTATCCCTACTGAAGCCAGCACGCACCCCTTGCGGTAAAGATACCCCGGAACCTGGCCCAGCGACCTCGACCGGAGAATACGAAGTACATCGAATATTGGACTCCCGCTATCATCGAGGGAACTTGTATTATTTACTTGACTAGAAAGACTATGACCTGGCAGATCGCTCTTCGGAAAAATCATCCTGTGTTCACACACCATGGTTAGTACGCTTCTTTCATACCCGGTATCTGTTGAAACCCTGCCCCTTGCTCTTCCGGCAGTCTTGGAGAGGGGGTGCTGTCAGGACTGCACCTGGAGTGCAGAGGCCCCGGGGAGCATCAGCAAAAACCGCACCCCCCCCTCCGGAAATACCTCTTCAGGCAAGCCAGATCACCCTGTGAGTTCCCCAGCCAGGGAAACACCGCTGCCGGCACCTGAGGCTCCTGCGCTGCACGCACAGACGCAAGCTGCGCCCCCTGCAGGTCTGCCCTGCATCAGGGAACGGGACACCGAAGCTGCTGCGAGAGAAAGCCACGCCCACAGCCTCAGCTTTGGCACCGCGGCTCTCAGAGCGCCTGTGCCACCGCCGTGCTAGCGGGGATAAAAGTAGCTCATCTCCACAGTTACAGCACTGGTGATCAGTGCTGTAAACGCCTGTGAGACCGGCCCCTTTGTGTCTGGAGATTTTGTCTTTGTGATTGTGTTGCCTCAGTGGAGAGTGTGCGTGTCTGGGAGAGTGACTGGGTTGCATGTGATGAGTGAGTGGGACTACATGAAGGATCCTCAAGTGTGGTAAGTCTGTGCTTCCCCTATTGTTTGTCCGTGCACCAACCCAGGGCCCTTCTAGCAGTGAAAGACCCATCCTGGTCTCCCCCTCCTGGGCTTCTCACCACCTCCGCTCCTCACTGCTCGCACTTCCTTTTCCCCTCTCCTGCACCCTGTGTGACTGTTCAAGGGGCTACTCCAAGGTGTGCACTCACCCCAAAATACCTGATGATGATTCAGGCTGTGAATTATTAGTCCTTGAAGCCCTATTCAATCCTGAGGGTTGTTTTCAGATACCCTTGCCGCCCAGTGAACGTGTGCATGAGTGTTCCCTTCCTGACCCCTTTTCCCATCCCCGGTCCAGCCTGAAGCTCACAGATTGTGACGTCATCTGAAGATTGCGTGACCATGTTTGGGGACTAGACCACAATTTAGGAACTTCTGCCTTAATACATTAGAACAGGGAGGGGAAATATTAGGCCCGGGTGCCACATAGTTTTTAGTTGACCCCTTTTCAGGTCCTGGATCTGGTCCCTGGCCACTGTCTACATCCAAGCACTGAAATAAGGACCAGAGATGAGCACATGCACACAAGGATAGAGAACAGATCCATGATATAGATCCGGGATCTAGACCTTCCTCTTCCTGAGTCCACGACTTAAGTATCCCCTTCTGCAACTTCGATGCTCAGAGTTTGTACTCATTTTCAAAGTGGCACCTGGGAGGGAAAAAATTCCCTGCCCCTGTCTTAGAGGATTATTGGTTTTCTGATTGTTAAAGCCAGAGCTGCTACTGAATGTCCTATCTATATCTATGGCTCTACTTGGTTCTGCCTCCTGTTAACGCCGCTTCTCCTGAAGAGGGGTGGCACTCGATGCATGCATGGAGTTTGGGTGGGAGTGCTTTATGCATACTGCTCTTCTGCTCCCTGATGTTGGCAGGTATATTGAAGGCTCTGTTCATTCGATTTCCTTGCGCTACAGAAGCAATCCATTTGGACAACTGGCTGAGGAAAAAAATAGAGTAGATAACCTGTGATGATATTGCTTCATGATGGTTTGGAAATCAGAAGCAGATTTGAGGGATCATTTGGGAAGTATATTGGGGTTGGAGGAGAAGCAAGAATTCCAGGTGGTCTAGAAGTGCCACTAAGGATGTCTGAAGTATCTTCATTAAAACTGGATGAAGGCAGGACTTGAGTACAGATTACAGGCAAGTCAGGGGCAGGGCTGCAAGATGCAGGAAACACAGCCAGGGGAGCTGGACTGATAGAACTAGCTGAACTGCAACTGGGCCAACCACTAGCTGAAAAGAAGAATTTGCCTGGTGTCAGGCAGGAAGACAGTGGTTGTAGTTGCCATTTTCTCACAGAGTTGGTTAAGAATGTATTGATTTGGAAGTGAGGTGATGCTTTTCTTACTGCCTGTGACATTAGGGAGAGGGCTGGATTGAAACAGCCTTTCTTTGGTTTTAGTGAATTTTTTCTGCATTTACAGAATGGCGACTGACATTTTGTGGAGGAATTCCAATCTACCTAGTGCACTTGTGCAAAATGGCGGCAGCTGTACTGGTACCTGACAATTGCATTGCCAGACTCCTGTCAGCAGGAAGTTCTTGTGTGACTACTTACATGTCTGAGGAAAGGCCCTGTGTGGTTCAAAAGCTTGCAAACTCTTGCCAAGAAAAATCAGTCTAAAAGATATCTCAACTACTTTGAATCCATCTTTGACAAGAAACTGGAGTGTTCTTGCTAGTTCTGAATTCTGGTGCAAAAGAAGCTTCTGGTATGGTGTGTAGTCTGTAGGAAAAGAAAACTATGCTTAAAGCTCTCAAAATTGGCTGAAGGATGATTCATGCAAGATATGTTCTTTTTAAAATTCTGCTGTGGAAATTGGCCTTTCCCCGCGACACAGGTTTAATCTATGTAGTCTGCACTGCAGATAGTCCAATCTCTGCAGAAATTTTCTTAGAATTATATGGTAATGTATTCACTGGGATTAACTGTTCTTAAACCAGCATAAGTGAGTGAGTACTAATGTGCTTTGCTTCAGCTTGGAGACTGCAGCTCTTATCTTTACTTAATTTAAAATGTTTATTAAGAACAGAAAAGACAAATCTTTGTATGAATTCTCATATTGTAGATTCCTCTTGAAATGCATGATCTTACTCGAGGCATGTTTTTGGCTACCCTTTGATGATCTTTTTATGGTAGAAGAACTGAGTGACCTGCTCTGGTAACTCTATTCTCTTGTGAAAGGAAATTTTTATTCCTTCACTTAGGATGTGAAAAATCTAGGAGCTTTATCCTGTCGTTCCCATAATTTCTGTCTGTTCAGTGCCACCAACAGCAGGGTGTGTTAGATTATCAGAAGCTGGCAGCATGAATAAGAACAGACTATGGGCACAATCCCAAACCCCTGCACACAGCCAGGTCTCTGAACACCACAGAGTGTAGAGGAAATCATGTGGGAATTGTGTCAGTTGCTGCATGTGTAAGTGAAACCAAGGCCCAAAACACAGCATGTGCATGGTTTGCGTGTGGTTTGTGTTTGTCACCTGATTGCCATGCACAGCCCTGTGTAGAGAGTGAGACTCTACAGTCTTCGGGATCACAGCCCAAGTTGAGAATATTCTGCAATATTTGAAAGGGTGGTCCTTCACGGGTCAGGATGGGTTACTTACCTTCTGGATGGGTCCCGCACGATACATGGCCTCTTCCCAGCTTGTAAACTTGAAAGTAAAAAAACAAGCAAACAACTGAACATGCTCAGCCGTTTTCAAAGATGATGCTGGCAGCATCAGCACACATCACGTGGGACCCTGCAGAAGGTAAGTAACCCACCCATGCCCCCCTTCTAGGCCCCTGCCCCCCCCCCCGTTAGGCCACCCACTTAGGCCACCCCCACCACTTCCGTGGCCCCTACTGATCTGTTCCCTTCCCAGCCAGCGGGGGCCAGGGAAGGAGAAGCAGGGGCCTAACACTGGCCTCCAGCCCTTGCTTTCTTTCCCTCTGGCCCTCTTCCTTGTATTCAGCCAAGGTTTGCCAAGTTCCGAAGTTCTGGGGTACTTCCTCGGAACTTGGAAAATTGAGGCCAAATGCACCAGTCCTCAGTATTTCCCGAGGAACACCGAGAACCGAGTTCCAGCACTAGTCCAAATCATGGATCTGTGCCATAGATCTGATCTGTCCCCCATCTTTGAATGTATGCCCCCATCTCTGCTCCCTTACCTTGAGCTTGTTTTTCTTTAGTGCTTGTAGTTAGGAACTGGATCCAGGGGCCAGATCCAGGAAATGGGAAGAGGCCATATACAAACAAGTCACAGCTGCGTTTAGTCCCTGGACCTGAGGTTCCCCACCCCTGCGTTACAATGCTAACAGATCCTTCTAGGCACTAGGAAGCTGAGCCTTTTGTACATGTTAACTGGTTTGACATGCACAATTGCAGTAACTGTGTGTAATAGTAGATTTACTCTTATTTACCAGACCTACAATGGTCTGGGCCCCATCTACCCCCAGGACCACCTCACTCTCCGGGTCCTGGATCGGCCCCTGCCGTCTTCCGGGAGTGCGCTCCTAGAGGACCCCCAGGTGGCATGGGGTGGCGAGCATTGAGAAGACATTCTCGGTAGCTGCTCCAAGGCTTTGGAACTCCCTCCTGGACGAAGTTCATCTGTCCCCAGATCTCTCCTCCTTCCATCAACGGTGTAAGACCTGGCAGTTTCACCAGGCTTTTGGCGGGGGAGACGGGTAG
This sequence comes from Sphenodon punctatus, assembly GCA_003113815.1. NCBI lineage: Eukaryota > Metazoa > Chordata > Lepidosauria > Sphenodontia > Sphenodontidae > Sphenodon > Sphenodon punctatus. The sequence goes on from QEPC01007042.1 coordinate 1,491,318, forward strand.
TAAGTGCGGGATTGAGTTTAGGGGATAGTTTTTTTTAGCCCCGCTTATAGTGTTTTGATTTTATATTTTATATTTTTTGTGTCTATGTTTTAAATCTATAATTGTTTATATGTTTGTTTATATATATTGCTATTTATATGTTTTAGTCTGTTAGCCGTCACAAGATGCCGGAGGCAAAGAGGTGTGCGGATTACTAAATGTAATAAAATAAATACATTTATGTTTTTAACATTCTTTGAGCAAATGTGAGCCTCTCTTTTAAAAATTTGATCCCTTCCTAACCATGCAGACTGAGACTATTAAAGTAGCCTATGGAAGTTAGATTCCCATACCTGATTGAAGTGTTGTGCTGTTTACACTGGATTTCCCTTTCTTACAATGCCACAAAGGTAGACGTTTTTTAAATAAGTGATTTGTTGTGTAATGAGTGGTTAAGGAAATGGCAATTGACATTTGCTTTTCTTACATATGGCATGCCACAGTGTGTGCCTGAGATTTCTGGGTTGTTGTTTTTTTAGTGTTTTTCCTTATGTGAATGCAAGCTAAAACCTTTCACAAGGGTCATTAATTCTCTATAAAATCTATCTGTTGTCTGCAGCTAGACTTGTTTTGTTGCTTTGTGCTTCTTTTGAAAGTTTGAATAGAGAATCTTTAGTGATGGGTCTGATTTATTTTTGAATACTGTGTTTTTCAGAATGTTAAATAAAGTTGAATTAAAATATAAATAATGACAAATTTATGCAGATTTTTACCCACAGCCATACCCATATCACCTAAAGAAGATATTGGGATGCTGTTGGGGTGATAGCCATCACAGGCCTTTGTAGTTGCTTTACGATAAAGGCTATTCTTTGTAAGTGATATGCAGACTGACACAGTTGGTTATATTCTTTTACACATATTAACTTAAACAATAGCTAGCCCTTTAGGGAAGTTCATATGATGCACACATTTAGGATCTGAAATGTACAACACTTCATTTCCTTTGTGCTTATTACTTCTTGTTGTATTTATCCTATAGGTCTTGCAAGAGCCAAATCAGTCCCCAGCCACACGTACTCTAATGAAGTGGTTACCCTGTGGTATAGACCTCCAGATGTCCTTTTGGGCTCAACAGAATACTCCACCTGCCTCGACATGTGGTAAGAACAGCTTCCTTACACAGGGTAATCCATCTAGGTGCTTCAGCTTAGTGTAGACAGATAGCATAACAAGTATGTACCAAGATTAATGGTGTAGGATAGGCTGCTTCTGTGCAGTAATCCTTCTGAATCTTCTCAAATACTGGGTGTTTTTAGACACACATTTCTTCTGGATGTTTGCTGTTACATCCTGAACTTTCTGTGTGTCTAAATCACTCATCCAGATCTTAAACATCCGGATCTTTGAACTTCTGTGTGAAACTTCTCCCAGAACTTTTGTGTGTAAAAGGTTCTCCTGATAAACTGCTTTGCTTCAGGTAGCTGTGGTCACTTGGTTTCCATGGCAGCCTGTCACGTTTACAGCTGTGGCTACTTTAGGCTGCCTCAGGGCAGTGTTTGTGTGAAGAATGCATCCAGGAACTGCCTCAGGGCAGTGTGTGTGAGAAAAATGAATCCGGAACTTACTTGTGGACTTGTAAACCCAGAATACTGAAACATCCGGAACTTTAACGTGTGTCTAAAAGTGCCCACTGTTTCCTTAGAGAAACCACCTTGCTACCAACAGCCAGTAGACCGTAATTGTACATGAATAGCACTGGCAATAATGCTTGCATCATTGTCCTGTATATCTTTTGTAGTTATATTCCACTTCTGTAGGAGGTTCATTGTGTCTCCTAGCATGTAATGAGGGGGTGGAATCTGACATGATACACTAGTAGCATAACAGCATTAAATGTTAAGTTTCGATACCTGTCTTTTCAGCTAAGCAAAAATTAGCAAATTTTTTTTCTTTTAAAAACACCCAAACAAGCAACTACATTAGCTATTACTGTGTGGCATATAGTTGGACAGTTCTGATTCTAATCAGAAGAGGGCAGTATTATATCTAGTGCATACTATTCCATTCATTATGACATGCATTTTTGCAGTCTGCCAAAAAGCTTTGTTTGCTAATCCCTTTGCTTAAGACTTTTTATCCTACAACAGTTGATGAGATCACTAGCACCTACTCAGACCTTAAAACTGCTGTAGTTTAGTGTTTGCATCAACAACTTCCAGAAAAACACAGACCTCCCTGCTGAGGACTTGGACATGTAAGAGTAGGAAGAGAATCTGTCCTGTAGTTATTAGGTGTGTGTTGAAGTTGCATTACCTTGAAGAAGAAATTACATTTTGCCCTTTGGTTTTAAAGTATACTTGACCCTTTTAAGTCATTGCATCTGTTTGTGTAGTTGTACAAATATTAAAAGCGACATATAACTAGCCACATTCCCTTCTATTTATCTCTGGTGAGATTCTAAGGGATTTGACACTTCCGTGTTGCACAAATGCATAATCCTCTAACTTGGTACTAATATAGAATTTCCTTTAAAATGTTCTCCAGTGACTAACGGATGGTCTCACAAAACACTTGACGGGGATTGCTAAGGTAAAGCTAAACGGGACATTTTTAGGTTGAAGTTTAAAGGTAGAAAGTGGCAATGACTAAAATATTTTCAATAGCAGTCATTTGAAGTTGCCATTTTTTATCTAAAGCTGGAATATCCTTTCATTCTGGAGGAAAATCAGGCTTGTCTTGTCTTAGTCTCCTGCAGTTCTGAGGGCACAGATAATTGAGACTAATGACTTTTCGCTGGGTATCTCATTCACTATTTTTGCATTGCTACACTGTTCCCTACTTCCAGGGATGAGAAATTAGTAGAGTATCTTGTACTATTCTAGCCCATGGGCTAGCATGGCATTATGTTATTTTTCAGGGTAGAGAGCATTTGATGAGGTAAATCATGGAACAAAAGTAGTAAATCTGAAAAGCTCTTCAGATATTGACTCGTAAGAAATCTCCTAACCACATCACTTGTACAATGTTAATATGCGCCCCCCCCAAAAAAAAACCCCACACCCCTCTCTTCCTTCTCAATTTCCATGAAGAGGGACAGCATACAGCCTGTGCCTCAGGCACGTAGCCTGGGGTTCATCTTTGACTCTTTTTTTTTTTCATTTCATAATTTATTTATATCCCGCTCGCTCCTAAAAACATTAGCTTGAGGCGGCTAACGAAACCACTTGGGGTATAATTCCTACATAAGGAACCCCAAGTACAATATAATATAAACAATATCCCCATCCCTACCATTTTCCTCAATCCCAAACAACTACTCCAAAAAATCAATTAGGGTACAATACCTACAGAGAGGCACCCTACTATTATGATGCAATACAATGTCAACAACCCAGCAGCCTGCTGCTATCCCTACATAACAGCCGCACAAATTATACATACTTATTACCCCTTCCATACTTGTTACCCCTTCCATATACTGCTGGCCCAGACCATAGCCACTCACGCCGCTCCCTGGTCATACCTGGGACGCAACTCCATATACCACTTTCCTCCCTCCCTTGCTGCCACCAGGGGAGGTCACTCTTCTCCATCTCCTCCCCTCTCTCACCAGGGGGGAGATGTTCTTTCCAACTTTACTAGCAGTGTTTGCATAGTCTCTCTCCTAAACAATTTGACAGCAAGTCCTATGACAGACCATGAAAAGGCTATTATTGACCATTTCAGGGTTGGAAATGGAAGCCAGAAAGAAACTGGACGGTTTATTTGGCTTTCATTAATCACTTTCCTGCCCCACCTCCTGTGCTGGTTACTGTATAGATTAAATCACAAGAACTCGTGTCTTTATATTCAGCTGTAGAGAAGTAGGGTGGTCCATAAATTGGGGTGCTAGCTGGAAACGAGGGTCCCATTTCCTGCCATGACAAGCTCTGGGGTACAGAGTGTGGCTCCTGGGGTGGACTTGACCCCGAGCAATTTTTTTGTTCCAAATTAAGCACTGCTGTTGCCTCTACTTGCACAACATAACTAAAACCCTGTCCTCCTCTAGTTCATACGCTAGTCTAATCTCACACCTTCACTATTGCAACCTCCTCCTTACTAGGAATGTGCGACGCGGTTCGGAAGTTCAGAGTTCGAACCGATCTCGATCTGTTCGGATGTCCAAACCAAACTGAACAGCCGAACTGAACCTAAAAACGACCAAACAGTTCGGTCGAGTTTGGGCAGGAAAAACATGACTGAAAGGCAAAAACGTGACAGGGAGGGGGAGTCAGCTGAGGAGCAGACTTCCTGGCAACAGGGGTGGAGAGGCTTGGAGTAGCAGCCAGCCTGCCCAATCACCATCACCAGACTGGCTTCGCAGTCTGCAATTGGCCATGGACTAGGCTGCATGGAGCTAATAGGGCTTGTGGTGAGGCGGGCGCAGCAAGTAACAAAACTCATTGCCCTCCCCCCTGCCAACACCTTCTGAGCTAGTCACTGTTCCTGAACATCAGGCGTTTCAGAAGGCTCCCTCTCCCAGCAGTTCCCAGCTCCCCAATCCATTGCCATCCTCCTCCTATTTCACCCATCCAACCCGTTTACTTCCATATTATCATTTATTTAGATTATATTAGATAGATTTAGCTGTTAGATTTACCCTCCATTGAATCCATTCCTTTCCCTCTCCCTCCATATTCCATTCCTCATTCCCTTCCCGTTTTTTGATTTATTAGAGTAGGATTAGGTTGATTTAGGTTTTATTTCAGTTTTTGTAACCCTCCCTATGTTATTTTGAGCTGTCTGTGTCCCCCCTCATCCCTGTGTAATATTGTGTGTATATTTCTCCTACTCACCTAACCGCCTTCAACCCTTCTCCCTCGCTGCCCGCCATGCCTGGAACTCCCTCCCTACCCTCCTGCCACCTCACCGTCAGGCCATGGAGCTTTTCAATATGGGCAATGAGTCCAGATGTGGTCCCCTCTCTCTGCCTCCTGATTCTTTTTCTGCAGAACTAAAGAGCATAAAAAGATAGGCACATAAGAAGTGCCATACTGTGTCAGACCAATGGTCTGTCAAGCCCTGCCTGCATTCTGTCTCCACAAGTGGGTGGTCTGGGTGGCCAATCTCTCTCTGCAGGGGACTTCTGTTCCTAACAGGTCATAGGACAATCCATTCCCTGTTGTTCCAGTCCCTGTGCCTTACCTTGCATATGGCGATTCCATTGCCCATCTCATAAAACCGCCAGACATCCGACCTTCTCCGTCAAATGTCTGGGGGTGTCACTGGTGACCTCCGCCTAGGGGTCCTCCTTGGCCTGGCACCAG
>QEPC01007042.1:1524242-1575166 GCA_003113815.1 Sphenodon punctatus
TGTGACTGCCATAACGTATTCCCCACAGACTCTGGCATATGGTTTTTAGACTAGGTTGTGGACCATGGCAAGTGGTTTATTTGCGAATTGCAACAACCATCTCCTGTAAATGATATGGGGATGGACTGTATTGATGGATAACCGGTTCAATGTCTTGAATATACCAGTGTCGTTACTTTATACACTTTTGAGAACTGCTCCGTGCATGGCTGGGGATTGAGAACCCATATAGTTGCAGCCACTTCCTGGCAAATTCACACACACTGATTTGGCAAACAGTTTCTGTCCTGTCTTGCATGCTTCCATTCTGAACAAATGCATTAGCAGTGTTCATCATATATGGCTTTGCACTGTAAGGTTCCCTATGAGGAGGGGTTTGGCCAATTCCATTCATACTGCTCTATGGGCAAACCCCTAGGATGTTACTATATGGATAGGCAGCCATGCACATATACCATAGCTGCTTCTGGTCAGATCAGGAGCAACTTACAACAGGTGCAAAGTTGCATCATGCCACATACCAATAAGGAGGATGCGGTGTATAATGGCCCAAGGATGTTGGACCATGGCCAGGCATATGGAGGGGTTCAGGTGGGAGGGGACTGGGCATTGTGCAAGGCTATTCCTGCGTCCAGGTGTAAAGGGTATGTCCACCACTGCAGGACAGTGGGTGTGTCTTCCATGCTGGTGCAATGTGTTTCCCAAGCACAGGCTCCATGGAGCACTAACGCTGATTCGGCTGCTGGCTGCCCACATGATCTGCTGGACGCCTACAGGCATATGTCATTATCTGAATTGCTGTCTATATCGAACTGAAAATGAATAACCATAATGGGTTCTTAGTAACAATGCCTTGTGAAAAAAGTACTACAAAGGCTTTATAAATCCAAAAATATGTAGATTACCATTTGCAACGTATATCCATTGTCTTCAAGAGATAAGACTACAAAATGCAAAGAATTCCCCCCCTCCCCCCCCAATAATACAACAGCAAGCAAGCAAGAATTGTATTATATGCAAAGGAGGCTTTTTTTTGCCTATAAGTGTACTGCTCCCAAATGGTATTTCTTTATCCACCCCATCTTTAAGTGAGGTATTAGTTGGCTATCTAAATTCATATTTAATAATAACCCACTGAGCCATATGATGAGCTTATGCTTTTGATTTCTGTACCTACTGTGGTGAGTGTTAGAGTCCCAGAAAATCAGGAGGGACAACAGAAGAGCAATATTAGGTTGTATGGCCACATATGCTCCCATCAATACATCAATGGGCTTAGTCATGCTTGTTGCCATTACAGGGTCAGGCACACACTTCAGCATTAAATGGCTGTCATTTAAGCTTCAGTCATGTTTACTTTGCAAGATTATACAAGCCATAAATGGAATCGCAGGGCTTTTGGAGATTTGCTTAAGAAATCTTTGCCATAAAAATGCCCCCCCCCCCTAGAATTTAGAATTCTTTGAAAAGAGGTAAGAAAAGCTAACTCTCATGTATTAAAATGTCACCAATTCTTTTCGCTATACAAACAAATAAAAAAAAAAATTCTCAAACACTTTGTCTTTCCCCTAATTTCACCAAAAATGCATACATTCAGAGATAAAGAAATTAAGAGAGTAATTCTCTGGTCATTTAGCCCATAGAACTGATGCCAGTTCAATTTATTTCAATTGAACTGATACTGATGCTGTGTGCTAATGCCAGTACTAAACAGCCAGAGGTTACATTCTGAATTTGGGTACGTGCTTATTACACTATGACCATAGACTATAGTTCCTCAATTGCAGTTAGTTTTCATAGCATCATAGAAATTAGAGATGCAAAAGATTGTGCCCTGTAGACTATTCTAAAATGTTGCAGTTCGTTTAGGTTTATGTAGCTTGATCAATACAGTTTCCTTTGGAAGGCCATTACACAATATAATTAACTTCACCCTTTGGCAGTTTTTTTCTGATTTTCATTTTAAAAAGTCCGTTTCTTAATTGCATCCTATTACTCCTCATTAATACCCTCTTGTGTGTAACTGCAGTTCTGGAGATTCCTGAAATTCCAGTCCATTTCTAACCTTTTTGGATTTCATACCTTTTCAAATATTGGAAGTAAGTGATCTTAATTCCCTTTTCCACTTCTCCTTTTTCATTGTTTAAATATTTAGTTCTTTGAATCTTACAAATCAATTCTTTCAGCCGCTTAATCATTTTTGTTGATTCCTGTGACACCTCCAGTATGTTAGATTTTTTGTGGTGAGGTGCCCATAATGTGCAACATTCCAAGACTAAAATTGTCAGATATAGAAGTGGCTCTCTATGGAAGTCATTTTACACATACACTTAACTTGTTATTTGCTACATGCCTGACTCAAAGCTCAGGTAAAGAAAGATTCCCCATCAAGATCCTTGTGTTTTCTTTTTTTGCATACCTATATTTAGGTTCATTTTTTAAAAAAATGCATTTATTTTAATTTTCTGAGGAGTCATCACATTTTATTGCTTCCTGTCCATGGTTCTATTCTCTTCTACGGATCCATGATGTGTTGGATCAGTGGGATGACACATGTTCTTAGAGCTAAGCATATACTGATGGTTTTCTGTATCAAGGATACAGTGCTCTGTGCCTTTTCCAAATCAGACTTCAAGACCATTTTTTATTTCCCGATTGCACTGATGTTTAATAACACCACCTGCTTTAGTATCATCCACAAATTAAACTATTTTTCTAATTTACCCATTTTTTTCAGTCTGCTAATAAAATCTGCTAACTGAAGTAAAATTCAACACCAATCCCTGTGGTACTTCATTTGACACTTCCTCCCTGGCATGTAAATTTTTGATGACACCATGGGAAGAAGGCCTGAAAGAAACTGTTTAGGATTTTAATAAGCCCACTATTTTATTGATATCTGATGATTTCAAAGCACAAGTCTCTATCCTGAAACCTTCCCAAGAACCCACCCTGAAACTGGTCATAAGCCAAAGTTGTTGCAGTCCCACTGTAAATGAGAAGTTGAGGGTAAAGTGTGTGTCACTGGCTGTTCTTGAAACCCTAGACAGTGGAAGCCACGGTCAGTTGTTCAGAGGACCCTCACTTATATAGCCCGGGGGGGGAGGGGGAAGCATTTTGTGTTGTTTCTTTGAGAAATGCTCTCAAAAGGTAGCAGCCTACTTTGCTCAAGAACAGACTTTCTATGCAGAGGGCTCTCGAGACAAATGAGAGACTTCAGTTACTCTTCAGCTGTTATACTGTTCCCTTGCCTTTGAGGTCAGTGTGTGGAAGGAGAAAAACTTTGCACCATTCTAGGCCAGTTTGGGGCTGAAGGAAAAATATCTTCCCAAACCTATCAACAAGAAGCTTACCTGCCACCCACAGCACTGACTTACTGGGCCTGCCCTTCAACTGATTTGCAAGTACGTCACCATGGAATAGAGAGGTGCGCTGCTTTAGCTTCTTCCAATTAGGTGCCTGTTCATCCTTGCAGAGGGTTTTAAATCCCCCCTTTGCAAAGGCATGATTGGCTGTTTTTCCAATCCCAGGGACTGTTCAGAAATCCTGGGAGGGGAACCCTGATTGGATGAACCCAGCTGCAACTGGCAGTTCCCTCCCAAGGCGAGAATGAAAGTGCACCAGAAGGGACCCCCCTGCTCCCTTCTGCTGCCACGATGCCCACACTTCTTACACATGCACCCACAACAGTCCCTCATGTAAAGCATTGCTGTGGGGGGATCCCTACTGTTTATTTTTTAGTGNGCTGCCACGATGCCCACACTTCTTACACATGCACCCACAACAGTCCCTCATGTAAAGCATTGCTGTGGGGGGATCCCTACTGTTTATTTTTTAGTGTATAGTCCCTCAGCCATTTTTCAACCTATTCCTAAGTCAACTGTTATTAAAAGTGCAAATTAAATATTTGCATGGAACTATACCTATATTTAATATCTATATTATTCAGGCTGCGGTAGCAGCCTGAATAGTTAAATGCACAACCACTCTCCATTATAAACAGGGGACTGTTGAAGCCCCGATTTTGAGGAAACCGCTTTAGCTACATTTCTGAAAATTTATCCATGGGTATAAGTTGTGAGGACCATCATATGCACAAAGTTTGAAGAAGATCCATTAGGAAAATAAAATGTTATAACTACTTAACCGTTAATTGGTTGTGGTCAAAATGCACACCATTCTCACGTATTTGAATCATCAATATCTCATCCCCCTGGATGAGTTGAGCCCCCAGACTTCACAGGATTTGAGAATGAGATCAATAACAAGTGCTTCTGAAATATGATACCGATTGATGCAGCCAAAACAGAGTTATTAGTGATCAAAAAAATCAGTTCTGCGGGGGTCACACATGTGCAGTGGAGCAGCTGCTGACCGGCAAACACAGCATGGTTCTGCTGGCTTGCACATGGCACTCTAACAGCTGCGGGACACCGTGTACTGATGATCCTGGATGGAGTGAGGGAGGGGAGTTTGGGGCACAGAGCACAACAGTAAATAGCCCAAAGCAAGTGCATCCCCAGACAGATGGGGGTGGGGTGGGGGTGGAAAGGCTGTGTCCACGGGTAACCTTTCCAGGCAAGGCTGGGGGAACTCCGAAATGGAGGAGAGGGGAGACAGGCATGCACCGATGAGGAGCAGCTTCAAATTTCAAATGGCTCCTCTGAGTTGTTCCTAGGGGGGGATCAAGGGGAGATCACCCCCGGGATGTGCATGGGGCAGGGGGAGGTTGCCGCCCGCTCTAGCTGGCCACATCACAGCGCTCAGACCCGCTGTGCTTTGCAGATGAATCACCCAGAGACAGCCGGAGTGCCCCCCTCTCCCCCTCCTCCTAGGGCCACTGCTGCGAGCCGTGGAGGGGTGCACCAGATTTTGCCCCCCTCCAGATTTCGAGGCAGCAAGTGTTAGGGGCACTTACCCTGAAGGTGAGTGCCCCAGCCCCTGCAGCGTCCACTCAGTCACCATGCTCCTGGACCCTGCTCCCCAGCATCCCCGAAGGGAGGCATCGCCCCCCCAATGCACATGCCGGGGGCGGTCTGCGGCTGGGATGCAGTGCCCCAGCTGTAGCAGGGAAGCCGACCTGTTGAAAGGGCCATGGGACATGCAGCCCCAAGTGGCCGCAGCCTCCTGTGCTGCTGCTGCTGCTGCTGCTGCCGCCCAGGTCAGTCGCGGCGGGGAGGGGCAGCCAGCAGCCCGGCAGGAGCTGAGCTGGAAGTAGAGCTGGCCGGCAGGGCAGCCTGGGGGTCGGGCAGGGGACACCTACCGGGAAAGCAGGGTGTGTGTGAATGTGGGTGAGCCAGGTAACCCGCTTGGCAGGGGCACAGCGCAGCAGCCGAGGGACCGGGTGTTCCCATCCCGTTACGGGGAAGGGGAGCTGGAGTGTAGGCAGATTCATGAGAGGGAGGCGATGGCACAGACCCCACTGCCCCGCACTGGGTTGGCCTTTCATCCCCATCACCGGTGTCAAAGCGAAGGAGAGCCCTGGGCAGGGTCGTGCCCCAAGCAGGGGGCCCAGGGACAGTGGATCCGTGTGTAGGAAGGGGAAAGGAATCCCTACCGCTTCCAACTTGCTGGGCTGTGTGGGGTGAACTTGGGTAAAGAGGACCCGTTGGGAAGGCAGCAGCAGATGATGCCTCAGCACTTGGCTTGTTCTCACTGAATAAATGGGCAAGCGTATCCGCCTTGGTTTGAAAATCTAAACCAGACGGTCTACCAGTAGCGCTGTCTCCAAGCCCAGGGTAGCGCTTCTCAGAGACTCCTCAGGTGTGCGAGTCCCATTGAAAGTGGCTTAAGACATTTCTAAAAATGTTTCCCTTGGTCTTTAATAAATCATCCCACTCATTCTACAGCGTGTGCAACACATCCCCTTCAGTTACTCCCTTCCCCCTTTGCTATACCCAGATCTCCCCAGTTACTCCCTCACCTGCCATTTATGTTATAGGGTTTAGCTCACAAAGGCAATAGTGACAATCTCCTCAGTGCATGGCTGCCTGTGTTTAGGGGACCCTTTCTGTCCCTTTTTGGGACAGAAGTGCAGGAGCTATATAGAAACGGCATGTTTATTGTAATAGAGCTCAATGAACAGGGGCACAGGTTATTTATTACCTGTGGACTAGCGGACATAGCCTTATTGTAGTTTTACTTTGTAACTTTACTCAAGACACCTATGGAATAGTAGGGGTTATGCTCTGGTTTCTGGCAGTAAAACACTTTTCTTACAAAAACACCTTTGAAGGGTCTTATTTAAAATTAGAATAAAATTATACATATGGAGGAATAGTTTCAAGGGAGGATGGATTTCCCCTTGTGAAACATTCAGCTCTGTTTGCAGTGTTCATCAGTAAGGAAGGAAAGTAATTCAAAACAACCTGTTTTAATATGTAATTTAGTGTTCCATTAAGCATCTGGAAATGTGACAGCGCTCTAGCTTTTAAGCAAAATGTTAGAGATTTGTACATAAGGTGTCTTTCCTTTTCCAGTAGTTTGCATGTATAAATGTGTGCTAATGGTGTAACGTTCAGCAGCCAAGGTTAGCATCGTTTTGGAAGTTAGTTTTATTTTATACCTATTTAAATTTGTGACTTTGAGAAAAAAATCTTTCAAAAGTTCCGTCTATGCTATTCTCCTGTTCGATTTATAAATGCTAAATAGGTCTTGCCTCTTTTAAAAAAATGAATTGCACTATGCTTATTTTTAAAGTAATTCCTGAAATCAGGCTGCAGCTCCTTCTATAAATCCACTTTTACTTATGTTATGTACCCTCCCAGAGAACCCAGGAGGTCCTTTCCCTCTTAAGGGGTCTGGTAACTAGTCTGTTCAAGGGTTCTATCCCCAGCACTGGGGAGTGGCAGCTAGTGGGTTAGAGCAGGGGGGTTGGGAGCCAGAATTCCTGGGTTCTCTGGGAGGGGAGAGGGGGCTAGTGGGTTAGAGCGGGGGGGGCTGGGAACCAGGACTCCTGGGTTCTCTGGGAGGGGAGTGGGGGCTAGTGGGTTAGAGCAAGGAAGAGGCCATTCCAGTAGCTGCGTACATGTTTTTTTTATACTGTAATTTTATTTTATTTAATAAATAACATTTAATTTAATAGCAAGTGCTGTGTAACTGACATGATACTGACTAGGGGTCCCTACCTAACACTGGCTCTGCAGTGACAGTACCTCTTGACAGAGGTACAAATTAAACAAAAAAGAAGCACAGCACATTGGCAAAGGGAAATACCATTCCCTTGACTCGCACATAGCTTCTACTTCCTCCTCCTGGCATGTAAGGTTACCATACTTCCCCTTTAAAAGAGGACACTTTAAGAGGAGGACATTTTTCATAAGTGTTCTCCTTTAAAAGGGAGGTATTGTAACCCTACTGCCATGGGAGAGTAGCAGCTACCATTAGGATTGCCACCTGTTCACATTTTTAAGGAACACTTCTCAAAAATACATGTTGCCAGGCAAGTAACATGTATTTTTCATAATTGTTCCTTAAAAATGTGCATAGAAGCCAACCCTACCCGCCATACACCACGTGCTCTACTTCCTAGAGTAAGAAAGCAATGCTCCTCATTCAGACATAGCTCCTCTTATGATTTTCCCCATGAAAGGCAACGCCTGACTGTAGGTTGCTGCGAAGCAAACTCTACACTCCCTCCTGAACCTTCTGTGAAGCTGCAAGTGGTGGTGGTGTTGTTCATGAGAACAATGAGTGTGTGTGTTTGTGCGTGTGAGGGACTTATATATTAAAGTACTGATATATCATATCACAAAAAACCTTGAAATTTACCAAAACAAAAAACTTTAGTTTTAAAAAAACGTTAAATGCACAAACTAAAAAGTTTCCTCTTCAAGAACATCATAAAATAATTTTGACTCTAGCTTAAACTCCAAAAAAAAAATACAAATTCATTACAGTTACAATAAAAAAAACCATTCAACTCCATACATTGGAACAAGACATAAACGCCAAAAAACATGGACAATATTTCTGAATTTGAGGAATAGTAAATATAATATCCTCATCAACATAAATGTAATATACGTACTTAATTCCTTACCATACGTACTTTTATTCATTTTTAACAATAACTAAACTTCCACATTTTTTCATTATTAAACTTTAATTTATTATCATAATTTGACAATGAACAATTTTTTCACAGTGCATTAACTCTGTCCTTTACATGTATACAAATTGTATACACTTCATACAATACACTGTTAATGTCAGTGTACACAACATTATACAATTTGTTCTAAAGAATACTGTTCTGTAGAAAGAGTTAATACACTGTGAAAAAATTGTTCATTGTCGAATTATGATATTAGGAGGTGCTTGTCTTTTCCGGGCTCAGTTTGGGCTGCTGCAGTCTGGCTGGTGAGGCCACCGGTTCCTCCTCTGAGTAGATAGTCTCCACCATCACCGTATAGCTCAGAGGGGCTTCCTCTGCAATAAAGTCATTAGAAGGGTCAGGTGACCAGACTCTCTTCTATCAGGATCTGTTGAATGATCCTTCATGCTTGCTGGATCATCCTGTTGCTGTGAGGAACTTTCCAGCAAGTAAAGAGCCTGTGCAGAGGTGAGCACTGTAGCAGGCTGATCAGCTAACAACTCCATGGTGGAGATACCGTCCCCAATGCCCAGTCGGGTCTTATTGGCGCCTTGCAGTGCCGTTGAAGTGAGAGTGTTTGTGGTGTACTCGTGTTCATAGTGCGTGGCTTCTGCTGAGGCGTAAACCTTAGGGGCCCCTCCTCTCTGCACTGGAGGGTTCTCCTTGTGAGGATGTCCTTGAGTCTCAGTGACCTATTCCTCCTGGCCCTGGTAGAAAGGGCTGCGTAAGCCTTGCATGATCTGGTATTGTGGGCCAACTTCTAGTATCAGTACATCACTTTCTTCAGCTAGACAGTCCCAATCACACCATACTCCCTGGCAGCACCACTGACACCGGGACCATGAGCCTATCCCTCAATGTAGGGAGGACTCCTGAGGCCAATTCTGTGGTGATTACAGGAGTGTCTCTCCATGCTCTTGCTGCTCTCCTAGGGCCTGGAGGGAGCCTTCCTATTATAGAGACGTGAGCTACAGGCACCACAGATGCCACTATGAGTGTTCCTGCTCACGTTCCTTCTACTCCAGATCCTGGAGCCAATACCAAGCCTATCGCAGAGATGACTCTCTCAGACACCAGAACATCTCTCCCCATCCGGTGAAAGATAATGCCAGGTGATGGACTTACCATGATATGAAAACCCCCTCCCTCCTGGCTCCACCTATCCCAGTATTGCCTCGAGGACCTGTCTCACCCCCTTCATGATACCCAGACAGACTCAGTGCTCACCTATGGCATCAATTGGGATGCCTCTAGTGGCACCACCCATGGTGCCTGCTACAGCACCTATCATGGCACCGCCCACAGGCGTGTCCACAGCACCTCCTATGGCACCACTGGTACTGACCAGTGCCCCATCTCTTCTTCCTCAGCCTCAACAGCCGGCTCCTCCAGCGCTGTTAGGAGTGGCACTTCTCCAGTCCCTCTTGGGAAATGCACCACTGACACAGCCGCACAATCGGTGACCTCTGGAAAGCCTGACTCCTCCACCTCTCCAATACCCAATGAGGAGGAAACAGTGTCCCCTCCTCCACTGGATACTGTTCCAGACCCTGCATCTATGCAGAGGAGGTTAAGGTTTTTCAAGCTATGCTCAGGCATCTGTTGACTGCGCTTCCACAAATCCATAGTGGTTAAGATGACCAGTCTGGCCCTGTATTTGGGATCCTAGGTAGTGGGGATGCTGGTCACATGACACTATCACTGTTTGAGCAGCTTCTGGAGCCATCTGCTACAGTGTGGGCAAATCCTTCATCTGCTGTGCCTACAAGTAAACTGACTGACGCACTATATACTATCCCACCAGAAGGGGCGAGTACCATATCCACGCTAGAGGATCTTGTCCTCATTATCAATTTCCAAAAATCTCACTTCACACCTACAAAGAGTCTACAGTTCATAGGAGCTGCTCTCAACACAGCCTGGGGATGGACATTCTTGCTAGAAGACAGGTTCCTAGACATTATGCAGATGACAGAGGATCTTCAGTCAGTCACAACCCATACAGTTGTGGGTTACTTCTTGAGACTCCAAGGGCTTTTTGCAGCCATGACAGGTATTGCACCTCCCCCCCCCTTACTTGCCTATACATGAGACCCCTCCAACACTGGTTGCAGGGGGTCTGCGTTCCCAACAGGCGCACACTCAACAGAAAGATAACTATCCTGTCTACAGTCCTTCACTCTCTCCAGTGGTGGACATGCCAAAGACATGTATTGAGAGGTATGTCATTTGAGCCCCTGAATCCGGATGCCATGGTCACCACAGATGCTTTTCTATCAGGATGGGAAGCTCACATGGACAACCTGGGGATACATGGTCTCTGGACTGTAGAAGAGAAGGACCTTCACACCAATGTACTTGAGCTCAGAGCCATCATGTGGCCCACAGGGCATTAGTAACTCATGTTTGAGACACCAGTTCTTGTAGCAACAGACAACACCACAGCCATGTGGTATGCCAACAAGCAAGCAGGTTCAAGATCCACAGAATTATCAAGGGAAACAGAAATTCTATGGGTATGGTGTGTAAAGCACAACATTACCTCCAAGCTATGCATCTGGCAGGCGAGGACAATTCACTAGCAGACCAGCTCAGTCACAACCACTCAGACCACCATGAGTGGAGCCTCCATGATGAGGTTGTAGACATCTTCCAGATGTAGGCTACTCCCATCTATAGATCTCTGCATCAGCCACGAACACCAAACTCCATCGGTTCTGCAGTAGGGTGAAACAGGGAATTCATACATGCATCCTCCCCACCCTCCACAAGGTAGTGCACAAGGTAGTGCACAAGGTGATGAGAGACGGAGGACACCTAATACTGATAGCTCCTTGGTGGCCTAGGTAGATATGGTTCCAGACTCAGACCAGCATTGCGGTGGACAAGAGACCATTACCACACAGACCAGATTTACTGTTGGCACAGAATGGCATGATTCTACATTGCAATTTAAAGATGCTCCACCTCTATGCTTGGCTTTTATACCTTTAACAGAGAACCTTTCCCCTGAGGTTGCGAATGTGTTACATAATGCAAGAAAGTCAGCCACCGGATATTGCTATGCTGCTAAATAGAAGAGATTTTCAACGTGGTGTACAGGACATCATTTATCATTGCACTCCCTGACCATAGATCATGTCCTTAAGTATCTGCTCCATCTTAGACTCCCATCTAACTATATAATCCACCAAGGTTCATTTGGCGGCTACCTCGGCCTATCGGAGTCCTATAGATCATGACTCCCTTTTCTCACACACAATTACAAAGCCTTTTGGAAAGGATTGAAAAACATTTACACACAAGTGATCCAACCTGTCCCACAATGGGATGTAAATCTAGTACTCACTAGACTGATGCTGCCCCCCTTCGAGTCTATTGTGTCTTGTATCATCAAATATCTCACTATCAAAACTGTATTTTTAGTAGCCTATGCCAGAAGAGTCACCGAGTTTGCAGCTCTTGGAGCATCGCCAACATACCTTCATATTCCATAGAGAGAAGGTAGATCCCAGGACAGAGCCATTGTACCAGGTTTGGGTTTGCCTGGGGGCCAAGTATGGGGTCCAGTAATGGAATCTCCACTGAGAATCCGCTCTCAATCCTTTATTGTACACACAGTTTCTATTAGTCTAACATTCCAGTCTCTTTATATACAAATTCAGTTCTTCTCCATATTACTCCAACATTCACAGACAGTTCCCCATCATATAGCTGTCCTGCCAGGCACCCTTCTGTCTTAAGTCATTAGCCTTATTCAGGTTCCCTGAGAGCCTTAATAGCGAGTGGACGGCATCAGGCTTCCTTCAAAGCTCAGCCTGTTTTCAGTACCTGGTCATCAACATTCCTCTGGCAGTTCTCAGTCTCTCCTCAAAACGATTTCAGGACTTTGGAGAGTGGCTCTGCTAGAGGTGCCCTAGAAATTCCCTCCAGCAGTCAAGCACAGACTGTCTTTCTCTGCCTTCAGGCTCTCTTATAGTCCTGAAGGGGCATGGCCAACCTCCACTCTTTCTGGCTTAAAGGGCCAGTGTCTCACACTCTTACTCTGTTTGTTAAAGACACAGCAGCCAAACTAAGCTGCTCCCTGCTACATCCATCCTTTGTGCCCAAAATAGTATCACTGTTCCATCTTATCCAGATGATCGCCTTACCAATTTTCTTCCCAAAGTCACACACCTCTCCAGCAGAGAGAATGATTCACATGTTGAACCTGAAGAGATAATTTTCTTTCTGTCTTGAATATACAAAACCAATATGAGCATCTAATTCTCTTCTCATATCATATGGAGGTAGTCGAATAGGTATCAGAGGATCTCAAGTGAATTCTGTTACCATAGATGTATCTAAGTATCCATAGATGTTACGAAGCAGCAAACAAAACTGCACCTGCCATCTTGAGGGCATATTCCACCAGAGCTGTTGCCACTTCTATGGCTAATTTCAGAAGTGTCTCTGTCCTTGACATCTGCAGAGCAGTAACATGGTCATAGCTTCAAACCTAGAAGCACTACTCTTGGCCTAGCCATGAGACCTGATTCTGGATTGGGCAGAGCAGTCCTGAATTCTTTGTTTTCATGACTATATCCCTTGTTCCTTCTTCTATCTGGTAAGTGAGTGACTGCTTTACTCTCCCATAAGTGAGAATCACGGAGATCCTCAAAGAAGAAATGAGGGTTACTTATCAGTAACTCAATTCTTCAAGAGAGCTCCATATAGTCTCACTACCCACCCTTCCTTCCCCTCTACACGGGGTATTATTTGGAAGGAACTGAGGCAGCAAGGGCTCCTCCTCCTTTTATAGCATTCTGTTCTCGCTGAACTACAAGCCAGTGCAAACGGCGGGATGGGGTGAGAGAGGAAGCCCTGTGAGAGTCCTCACTAGCCTTCTAGAAGATTCCAGGCAATCTGCTTGGAGACTGCTGATGCCAGAAGGTTTCAATTGCCTGCAGAGCAGGAAAGGGTCCCATAAGTAAAAATACGTGGAGCTCTCTCGAAGAACTGAGTTACTGGTAGGTAAGTAACCCTCATTTATGGTTTCATTTCCTTCATTCGCTAACTTTGTAATTCAGAATTCTTATATATCTAAAACTTTATCTGGAGAACCTGCACCTTCTAACATGTAAAATCAGCTGTCTAAAAGTGTTTGACTAAGATATATTGTGCCTATATGTGTGTAATGAAGCACTAACCAGGGTAAACAATGAGTGGCAGTTTAATCAGTTCCGTTCCTGCGGTAACCAGCAAGGACATATGGAAAATCATTTTTAATTCTTTCTTTTTAAACATAGTGAAAACAACTAGAGATGGATTTGAATTTTGACAGTGTATCCAGTGTTTTCCTTCATATTCTAGAAACTGAGACTCTATGCTTACAGTACTTTGGAGAATCTGGAAACAACACTTAGTAATTAGAATCTGGAAGTAATATGAAACTATGGTTTGAGATTTTTCTGTTTTTGTTTTAGTTTTTTGTATTTTTTAGAAATCTTGATTGTTATCCTGTTGCCTTAAAAAATAATAATCTCCATTTCCTTTGGTGGCTGTACCTTTGGTGGCTAAGAATTCTGAAAAAACTATACAGTAAAAATGTGACTTCTTATTTTAAATGTACATGTTAAGAGGTAGAAGTAGAAATGTTCAGACCCATTTTTAAACAAATAGATGCTGTGGGGTTCCATTATTTAGCCAGCTTTAGACAATCTTGGTCCCTAAACAAAATACATATAACTTCACATGAAACTATTGTACTGACAGATTTTTTATATAGTTCTCTTCGGCGTGTGTGTATCTAAACTATTGTAAACCCAGTTATCCCAATTCCCTTCATTCCAAAATTCTAGTTGTCCAAATCCACAGTGTGTTCATCAAGAAACCATGTTAAAGCACTTCAATGTGTCCAAACACTTGGTTAATCAAAAACCTATCTCTCTCTCAGGTCATTCAGATAACTGGAATTACACATGCACACATAAGTCTGCACCCCCATACATCCTCTGTGTGTGTGTGTGTGTGTGTGTGTGTGTGTGTGTGTGCGCGTGTGTGTCCATGCACATAAGGATGAGTAAATTCTGTGAAATGTGTGAATCCATCTCAATGCAAGATAACAGTAACAGAAAGGGATTGTCATCTACTTATCTTTTCAGTAGGGTTTGATATGTTATGTATCTAGCATTAGCCACTCTGTGATCACCTCTAATTGCTGGGGAACTACAAAAATCTGTCAGTCTGATCCCAGTATTGCTCTACCTGTACAACCTCCATGAGTTGCCCATCTTTTTAAATATTTCCGTGATGTGTGTGTTTGCTAATGTGGCCTCTCTCAGTTAAGCCATTTTCTTAAATAAGTAAATAAATAAATAAAATAAATAAATTGGGGTCCTTCTCAAACCCTCCTTTCTCCCACCCTCCTTTTCCCTCACTGGACAGGATGTCTCCTTATTTTTCAACAAGAAGATTGATAAAATCCACCTTGATGTCACTTCCCACTCCTCTCCAACCCCCATTTGCTTCCCCTCTTTCTTCCCCCTCCCTCCCTCCTATCCTCCTTCTCACTAGCTTCCGTTGATGAGATCATCTCCCTACTCCACATTCAAACCCTCTATCTTCCCCCTTTCCCTTATCACCTCCGGACCTCTATTGCCCCCACTGTCTCACCATCTCTGCTGCACATCATCAATCTCTCCCTCTTTACTGGCTCCTTTTCCTCTGCTTTCAAGCATGCCACTCTCTTCCCCTATCCTAAAGAAGCCTTGATCTCTTTGACCTCTCCAATAACCATCCCATCTCTCACCTCCCCTTTGCCTCCAAGCTTTTGAAATATGTTGTCTACACCCATTGTCTTGACTTTCTCTCCATCAATTCCTCCCTTGAGCCCCTCCAATCTGGCTTCCATCCTCGCCACTCGACTGAGACTGCTCTTCCTGAAATCACCAATGACCTTCTCTTAGCCAAATCCAATTGCCTCTACTCCATTCTTGTCCTGATTGATCTCTCTGCTGCCCTTATCACTGTACCACAACCTCTCCCTTGACTCACTTCACTCCTTTTGATTTCTGGGGTTTGGTCCTTGACTGGTTCTCTTACTACCTCTCTAACTGCTCCTTCAATGTATCTCCACATCACTTCCCCCTTGGTTGGAGTTCCCCAAGGTTCTATCCTTGGCCCGCTTCTCTCTCTACATTCTGTCCCTGGGCAAACTCATTGACTCTCACAGCCTCCAATATCACCTCTGTGCTGATGACGCTCAACTCTATTGCTCCACCCTCTCTCTCTCCCACTATCCAGTCTTCATCACAAACAGCCTTTCTGACATCTCTGCCTGGATGTCTCATCATCAACTCAAACTTAATATGGCCAAAACTGAACTCATTTCCCCTCCAAAACCTTCCTTCCCCACCCCTCTCTCTGTTTCTTCCTCCTCAATTTCCATTGATGGGGTCACCATCCAGCAGCCTGTCCCTCAGACACATAGCCTGGCGTTCAACTTTGACTCCTCTCCTTGAAACCTCAGATCCAATCTGTTGCTAAACTCTGTCATCTCTCCCTGCACAACAATGCTAAGATCCAGCCTTTCTTTACTGTGTCTACTACTAAAACACCATGTTTTGATCATCTCTCACCTTGACTACTGTAACCTCTTTCCTACTGGCCTTCTCCGCTCTCACTTTGACCCTCCTTACCTCCTATTCCAAACTCTGCTGCCAAGGTCATCCACCTCTCCCGCTGCTTTGATCACGGGCAGCCCCTCCTCTCCTCCCTTCACTGACTCCATCTACGTGAACACATTCAGCACTATTAGTTCCTTGTCTTTACCTACAAAGCTCTTCGTGGCCGTGCCCCCTTCTATTTCTTTGCACTAGTTTCCTCCTACGCACCTGTCCTGGAGCTCTGCTTCTCCTCTTCACCACCCTTGCTGGCTCACAACTCTCCTGCTCCTCGAAATGTATATGTTCATTCTCTCTTGTTCCCCACCATGCCGGGAACTCCCTCCCCAAATACATTTGCTCCTCTCCCTCCCTTCCCAATGTTCAATTCCCTCCTGAAAACCTATGTCTTCCGTCAGGCTTTCCCTAGCTCCTCATTTCCTTAGTCCCCTTCCTGATTTACCTATTCTCTTTTCTATGCATGTGCACCTGGAACCATCTCGACTTTATAAATGTATCCTGATCTTCCCGGCTGTTCCCCCTACCACATATCTCCTCTCCCTCCTCTCTCTTAGATTGTTGGCACCTCAGGGCAGGGACCCTGTCTATATTTAGCAATTGTAAAGTGCCAGGTACTTTGCTGGTGCTATAGAAATATTTAATAACAATAACAACAACAATAATAATAGGTAGTCTTAGAATGTTTTCTTATTGATTTTTCAATAGGACACTTGAATTGAAACTATTTTACTGGGGAAACGGTTGAAAGAAAGATAATTTTTGGATCTATAGTATCTTTTCAAACCAAACCTAGGTGTTTCAAGAATCTATAGTATCTTTTCAAAACAAACCTAGGTGTTTCAAGAATCTTTGTACAGGAGAGTATAGTACTGTGATAGTGGTAAAATAAACTAATGCCTCAATCCACAAAACATTTACTCTGGACAGGACTTCAATATGAGTATTCTGGAGTAAGTGGCTTCTGGATCGTGGCCAAAGGGTTTTGGTGTATTAATCTTCAGAATTTAGTGTATTTATTTAATCTCAATAATACTTTTTTTCCTATTTATTCATATTCCATATTCTTTTTCTTTACAGGGGAGTGGGTTGTATTTTTGTAGAAATGATCCAAGGAGTTGCTGCTTTTCCAGGAATGAAAGATATTCAAGACCAACTTGAAAGAATATTTCTGGTGAGTTCTGTCTTTTTGGATTATGGCTGTGTGTGTAAATATATAAAGCACGTTGACTTCCAAAGTAAGTAATAAAATGTAGGGTTTTAAAAAAAAAATTAGGATATAACTCACTTTGAAAGGATTACTTTTGTCGTCAGGTCATGATGCCAAATGCCATGAACAATGTATATTGAATGGACTTTGATTTAAAATTAAAGTTTCTAATTCTCAGTTGCAAATATGTAAACTGTGGAATAATTGATGTACATGGGAGGGAAATGAGTTCTCTGGTCTTGTTAGTTTTAATGTGAACATTAATGGTTTCCTTGCAAATAATTTGACTAGGGTAATGTAGTGGGAGTGAACCCATGAGGGTTGGGTTACCACTGAGAGTGAATTGCTCCAGGGAAGAAAATAATGAGTGGAAAGCAGAGGTGGGAAACAAGCAGGGAAAAGGGGGAGAGAGGAAAAGACATAGTGCTGATAGTAAAGGTGAGTCATTCTTCTCACTGACCGATGTTAAATAAGACATGTATAAAAAAGTACTGAAACAATAAATAATTCAACGATTCTAGCTTCATGTAGCGATATAGCGCAGGCAGTTAGACTGCAAGCACAAAACCAGGAGAACTGGATTCTGATAAATGTGTATATTCCCCCAGTTTCTTTGCACTTAAATGTATAGGAGTTGTTAATCCAATACATAGAGGATTTGATGACAGAGTACCCCCTAGATCATCTCCTCATAGCAGGAGATTTTAATGCTTGGATGGGGGGGTTTAAATTGGGAAGATGAGAATTTCAAAATATTAAATGAAATCTGGGGAATTCCTTCATCCATTTTTCTAGACCAGATTGTAAATGAACATGGACGTCATCTGTTTGAACTGATACATAACTATAATTTAAGGTTTATAAAAAACACTTTTGATTCAGAGACCTCCTCAAAGGTAACTTACCTCTCTGTAAGAGGGTACGCGTGTTATTGGTTATTTCTTAATAAATCCAAGCATGTGGCATAGAATTATAAAATTTGAGGTGCTTGGAAGAATTGAGAGTGACCACTCTCCACTTGTCTTGGTTCTAAAACGAGGGGAAATCTCTCTGACTGAAGAATCAGAGTGTACGTTGGATATTCCTTTTACAATAGTAAACAGGCACCTGAAATGGGATCATTGTCTGGCAGCACATATTAAAGAGACTATCGATATCGTATCGCAGAACTACTTACCCTTCAAAATAAAGTACTTGATGCTAGTGCTACGGAGTCTGCAGAACAGTCAATGCAGGCTATAATGAATGTCTTGAGTCCTTTATTTCACAAAGAAATCAAGGTAGATGCAAAGTTAGCAGCGAACAAATACAATAAAGCACCCTGGTTTGATGAGGAATGTATGGAATGAAAGAAGGATTTATGCAGTGTAGGGAAGTTAAGATACATAATTTAGATTTGTTCGATCATTTAATAGTGTGGAAAAAATAATACAAAACCTTATTATCTGAGAAGAAAAAGGTATATGCTGAACAGCAATGGGAAAGGTTGCAGCAGGCTATAATGGATCAGGAAGACAAGTCCTTTGGGACATTAGTGGCAAAGGGAGCACCTAAACTTGCAAATAGGTTTGATGTAATTATACCACCAAAAAGGTGGGTAGATTATTATGTACAGCAGTTAATCAATTACTGTACCGATAAAGGCTGAAACATCAATTGCCAAAAGTCTCAGGTAATGGTGATAGGTGGGAGATCTCCTAATGGTAATTGGAATATAAACGGCAAGAGTTTTGTACAGGTGGACTCTTATGTTTACTTGGGGATCACTATATCCAGAACTGGGTCTTGGGAAAGGCACCAAAAATTAATAGCTGCTAAGGCGCTGGCGGCAGCACAAGGGATCTTAAGGCTAGCCGCCAGATCTGCCGGTATTACCATCTCAGCTGTCTTAGATGTGTTTAAGACAAAGGTGCTCCCTATTTTGCTTTTCAGGACAGAACTGATGACAGCTCGGTCTTTACAACTACTCAAAGTTGTTCAGAATAGATTTCTTCGTAGTTTGCTCAGGGTCCCGCAGGGAACTCCAGCTGCAGTCCTTCGAGCTGAAACTTGTATGATCCCTATTTCCCACTTGGCTAAGCAGGCGGTGATTGGATATTGGTCCCGTCTATGCAAGGGGAGACGGCACTCCCTTTGCTATGTCTCCAAGAAGAACTGTTGCACCAAGGGGCTTTAAAATAACCCTGGTTATCTCAAGTGGCATCATATATGGGGTATTTTGGCCTCTCCTTCCACTACTTGTGTGGGAAGGGTAGGGGATGGCAGCGGAATATAGTTAAGACCAGAATTCTGGATATTGCAAAACAGGAAGATACGATTATTGTTGCAGAATGGAAAGTTGCCCCCTGGTTAAAATATATAAAACTGCAACACGGTCTTGAATGTTATCTGGATAAATTGAGTGATCAAACTTCCAGAAGGACCTTTACTATTCTATGCTTCAAGCTCTTTCCCTCAGCTGTCCTCTCGGGATGATACAATAATACTCCACGAGAACAGTGATGGTGCTATTGTGGAGAAACGCAGATCGAGGATGTCAAACATGTACTACTCTGCTGCCCAGTGTACTCTGAGATCAGGACAGTTTGGTTAGAACCATTATATGGGTCAGGAAAGGATGGGGCCGATATAAGTAAATTAAAATTCCTCCTTACCACTCAGGAGGAATCAGTAATGCGGGCAATAACCTCCTTCATGTTTCTGGCTATGAAACTAAGAGAGGGGACCCTATCGGAGGGCTGTTAGTTTGTATTTAACTTGAGCTGTGATAAATTATCATGTGATACTATTTGTTCGAAGGCAAAGTGCATGGAAAGCCTGTAAGATCTTAAAGGTTGGAAGTTCTTGTGATTTGCCATAAGTCTCTGCTAGTAGCTGGGGATTTGGTGTTATTGTGATCCTGGATGCTAATGACTTATCCTTGCAACTATTTTTGGTGGATGCTAATTTTGGGAAAGTGTTAGCTAATTCATTGTTAGTAAATTGATCCTGGCATGATGTTTTGCTTTGTTATGCCTATATATATAGATACCTTGTTATTTCTTTTATTTTGTTATATATGTTTATGTATATTTGTTTGTTTGCTTTCTTGTCTCAGTCTTGTTATTGTTGTTGTTATTGTTTGGCCAAGGCTCTCGCCATTAATAAATTAATGGCTAGTGCCATTAATAAATTTTATTCATTCTATTCATGTACAGCAATATCAAAATATATATTCTTTATTGGATTCGGCTAATGCTGGCTTTTGTTTTTCTTCCGTGGATGATAATCTAAGTCTTTTGATTACGGAAGGAGAGGTTTAACAATTGATTAATATGCAAAAGAGAAATAAGTCCCCAGGGTTGGATGCCTTTCCAGCAGAGTTTTTTCAGGCCCATAAGGAATCCCCCCGCTAAGCACCCTGTGCGCTGCGGGGGAAGTTTGGGCCCGCCTCTTAAGGAATGAGGCACCAGGGGGGGCTTCCTGTCCTTTCCCGCTGGCGTGGGGGCGGAGCAAGCTGGCCGCACAAGGAGCAAGCTGCAATCCATCTGGATTGCAGTTTGCAGCGGCGGGGGGTTTGTGGCGCGAAAATGCGCTCTTTTGATTGGCCGGTTAAGGCCACGTGGTGCAGCGCGCTGGGCAGCCCCTCACTTGGTTGGCGGCGCGCTGCTGAAGCCCACCCACCCACCCCTGGACTAGTGCCGTGGATTTAATCCGGTCGCCTATTTATTGTGGGATCAGGAAGGAATTTTTTCCCTTATATAAAAAGGGTTTTTTCGACTTCCTCATGGCACTGTTGAGGTTGGAAACGTCGGGGGTGCATGGGTGGTTAGGTTGTTTTTTATAATTGTCGCGGCTGTCGCGGTGTTCAGTACCATAGGTTTAAAAATGGAAAGGGCTCTAGGGCCTTGGGTGTATGGGCAGATGATTGGGATCATTCTGCAATGGGTACCTGGTGAGTAATTTAGGGGAGGGGCGCCCCAAATTATCACAGGACGGAAGGCCAGGCGTTGTGTGCATACGGGTAGGATTTAAGCGGTCCCGAAGTTTGCAGCAGCAACGTCTGTCCTTCTGAAGAATGGATCAAGTCGGTCCATTGGAGGGGGATTGGACTGGTATCTCCAATCCAGAAGGTTGGTAGTATGGTACTGAACGCGGGTGGGGGTGAGAGATAGTTTAAGGTTTGAGTTATGTCATCTCTTCACCCCTTCCCCCCTTTATTGTTATTCACCCAAGTTAATTTGGTTAATTGGGTCTAATTTTAAGCAGAATCTAATTGGCATTCTAATTGCCTCACAATTCGGCATGGGAAACAATTTGAAGCAGGGTAATTGGTTTTAACTCTATCCACCGTTATTCATCAGTTCAATTGGCGTAATTGGTTGTCTTGTTTCTTAACAGGTTATTAATTAAATTCGGATTCAATAAAACAGCTGCGGCCAGTTTTACCCATATCCTTTGTGTCTGAGTCTTATTCCTAGTGCGGGGGCAATGGTGGGTTCTGTTTTTAACCTATTAGGTTAACCATATTATTAGGATGGGTAATATCCCAACTTCCTGGAAAGGGAATTTGATAATACCAATATATAAAAAGGGACCAAAAGATGAACCAAGGTCATATAGACCTATCTCTTTTGATAAATATTGTTGCCAAACTGTTTGGCCGTCATATCCTGGGACATTTGCTGTGCTGGATTGAGGATAAAAATATCCTAAGGGAGGAGCAAGCAGGTTATGCAACTTCACACCATATATTTACCTTGCAGTATATAATTTTCAAATATACTAAAGTTATGAAATCTCATTTGTATGTGGCATTTATAGACCTTACTTCAGCCTTTGACACAGTGGGCAGGGATAGGTTATGGGCCAAATTATTTGATCTTGGCATAAATAGGTACTTGTTGCAATTATTGATGTCTTATCGTAAGGGAACATGGGCATGTGTGAGGTACGGTCCAAATGGAGAGATTTCCCCACATTTCAAAACAGAGTGGGGTGTAAGACAGGGATGTATTTTGGCTCCAGCACTGTTTCACTTATATATGAAAGATGGCACAGTTGTATTGGACTGTCCAAACTTTCATCCCCCCCAAATATTGTCAACTCAAATTGGGATTTTACTATACGCAGATGATGCTATAATCATGGCCAGAACGCCAATTGGCTTACAATGAGCCTTGGATACTTTCTCTACATGGTATAGATTAAATAAATTACAAATTAATCAATCTAAAACTAAGATAATGAGATGGGATAGAACAAAAAGGAATTTGCTCTGGCATATAGAATCTGTGGATATCGAAGTAGTTAAATCCTATAAATATGTAGATGCTTTTGTTTCAAGGAGTAATGGATGGAAGGATCAACCGACAGCGGTGAAACAGAAAGCTATGATTTCGACATCAGCATAATTAGATTTCATGAATTACATACAGGAAGGTCTGTGAGGGCAGCGATAAAGGCATTTAATGCTAAGATTCTCTTGCAGATTTTGTATGGAGTGGAAGTGTGGGGATATAACTAAATGGATAAACTTGAAATTCTCCAAAATAAATTTCTGAGAAGACTTTTAGGTCTTCCCAATGCTGTGCCTGCAGCTTGCTTAAGATTGGAAACTGATGTGGATGCAGTTATAACATTGGGTAGAAAACGTATGTTAAAATTCTGGTATAATCTCCTCACACTAGGCCCATCAAGAATTATAAAAATGTGCTATCTCACAGATTATGAAATACCAAGGACTTTGTGTTTGCCTTGGCTGTAAATGCTAGAAAGTATGTTATACTCGAGAGGTTTTGGTTATTATTTCTCTGATGAAATTAGATATTTTTCTGTTGTGGACAAAGACTTAGTGATGCAAACATTGTTTGATATAGCTTATAGGGAAGATCTTGCTGTAATAAGATTTAGTAGTATGATTCCTTTATATAGGCTTATTAAAATGGAGAGGGGAGGGTCCAAATATCTGTCAATGAATATGAAACTAAACCTACGAGTGAGTCTGACTAGATTAAGATTTTCCCAAATGAATACAGCTATGTTAGCAGGAAGAAAACTGGTTATACCAAAGGAAAATAGCTTGTGTCATTCTGGAATGGGTATGGTCGAGGATCTTATACATTATGCTCTTGAATGATGTTACTGACATTAGAAAATGTCATATTACTCCTTTTCTAAAGAAATCTCATATTTTTGAACAGAGAAAAACTAATCTGGTTGTTGCAGCAGGACCAGGAAGATCTGATCCAGAACTTAGCTGCATTTGCACATAGGGCAGCAAGAATTAGAAATCATTTATAGACCTTACTTCCCATTCTAGCCGTGTGAGGTAGCTAGGGACAAAATGCAACAAATTATACAAAAGAAAAAAATTTCTAGTGAGCTGATATAGTATAGTGCGTTGGAGTTTGGTGTTTTTTTCTAAGGGCTAGGTCCTTTTGGTTTAAAATTAGAGCCTGGCATGCCTGATCAGTGCACTGTTGGCAAGGACTAAGGCCTTCTTCGGATGGCAGCTGGAGACTGGTGAGCCTGACTAGTGCCCTGTTCATAAAGCAAAGGCCAATTTATATCATATTTAGACCCTGGTGAGCTTGATAAGTGCCCTGTTTATAAGGGCTAAGGCTGGTTTTAAAGTTATTTTATTTACTGTATTGTTTAAAGTATGGAAATTTATTGTGTTACGTTGTGCTATGAGGCATTGAAATGTTTTGTATTATATCATCATTTTATGGCCAGGGCGTCAGCCAGTGCCCAATAAACAATAAAAAATAGCTATTCAGTCATTCATTAGGACCCCTGCTGCTAAAGAAGTGATTGGGTTGGCAGGCCCCTGGCATCCGGAAAGCCAATGCAACTGCAAAGAAGGCTCCCATGGTGTGTTCTGGTGCTGTAAAACATCATTTTGATTTGGGGCAGAATTTTTAACCATAGAATGAATTAATGGCCTGAAACTTTTAACTTAAAGGTGTTTTAAAATTGTAGTTGAAAGCAATAAGTAATGCATCTGAACTAACTGAAGATGTTTTTTGCCTTTTTGGTCTTTCCTGTTCAGGTCAGACTGATATTGTACAAATTGTACAAAACAAGTGGGGAGCGGGGGAGGGAATAGTCTTTCATGTAACTCAGACTGAATTTTAAATCCTAACTAAAATCTCTTTAAAGTCAGGGTTTATAATGGAAATGCTTTTCCATTATAAACCCTTTTCTGTTAAAGCCACCTTTAACAGAAATGGTAACAGTGATTGCTTCTCTAATATACTGTAAGCATCATTAGGAATTTAAGAAGTTATCTATTTAAAAGTTATAAAACAAGGGATTATTCTTGTTCACTTTGTATTTGAACAGAAGTATTAAATTCATTCATTCTCCAGTGAATTGTGTACAGGAAGGTGGTTAATAACTTCGAAGTACAAAATTAATCAGGTTGTTACTGAGATAACTAATATAATTAACTCCCAGACACTGAGCCTTATACAGCTGTGAAAGGAAAAACAGATCAGCCAAGAAAGGATTTTGTTTTGCAACAGAGTGTCTTTTTTCAGTTCATGTTCAACATCTCCAGCAGTACGTTTCTTGCAACAGTGTGGTGTTCTGAGAACAGGTGTTCAATACAGCATGTTTTTACTGCTGAACCTCTGGCTCTACAGCATTCTGAGATCATGTATTTTAAATTTTACTATAATGATATATTTTGCAAAATACAAAATATTACTATACCCCATGTGCTGAGATCTGGATTTTTTTCTTGCAAACTTTTATTTTTGAAGAGGAGGCACTGATAGATTAGAAATATTTAGGAAATATTTGATTTTAAATGTCAATAAAAATGTGCAGAGCAATCCTATTTTTAACTGTTTTATATAGATTCCTCATCCCTGGTTATAATTAGTTAGTTTTATAATATCTTTTTCAATATTGTGAAACCTGTGGCAGAAGTTGTTGGCTACAACAATAGATAGGAAATTACTCTTCCTGATTCAGGGTTTGTATTCGGACACAGCATTTAAGGTTAGACTGGATCAGGAGGGTTCCCTCTCAGCTCTGGTTAGAACAGAGAGGGGTGTGAAACAAGGGTGTGTGCTGACCCCCCACACTATTTAACTTATATTTGGATGATGTAGTGGAAGCATTGTCATCACCATGTTTTCATCTCCCCAAGCTGGGTGATATAGAAGTGGCCATACTCTCTTATGCTGATGACGTAGTTCTGATGTCAAGGACCAGGGTGGGGCTCTGTAGGCAGCTAACAGCTTTTGCCTCTTATCGTAGTCATAATCTTTTGAAAATTAATTATAATAAAACCAAAATCTTGGTCTTTTCACCTAGGCATAGGACTTATGGATGACATTTAGATGGACATCAGTTGGACCAGGTTAGAGTGTATAAATATCTGGGGCTAATCTTCCAGGCCAATGGCACTTGGATTGCCCATGTGGGAATGGTGTCCAGACAAGCAGGCATTGTTGCAAAATCTATTTCCCTCTTTTTTCAGGCTAGAGGTGGCCAGCTGGTATCCCCAGCATTCCAAGTATATAGCGCTAAATGCCTATCTCAAATACTTTATGGGGCTCAGCTATGGGCAATTGGAAAGATCAGGAATTTGGAACCCCTACTGGCCACATTCCTCAGATCCATCTTAACAATCCCGAATAGTGCTCCTAGTGGTGCGGTCCGCCTAGAGTGTGGATTCCTGCCGTTAGAAGCACAGGTATGGATGATGACATTTAACTATTGGATTAGACTCCACTTTGGATTGGCGGCCCCACTTGCTCGGCTGGTCTTAACTGACCGGTATAGAAGTACCTGGGTGGAAGTGGTGGTTAGAAAGCTGGGCATAATAGGCCTCTCACCTGCTATTCTAACTCCTTTGAGATATGAGGGGGCAAAGAGACTTGTTAAGCGGCAAGTGGAGGATATTTTCTATCAGGAGGGTATAGCAGAGGTCAGGGATAAAAAGTCACTGAAGCTGGACCTGGGATTGCCTATTAGGCCCTTAGTCGCCGCCTCTTACCTGGAGTATAGTATGGGGTTGGCCATCAGGAGATGCTATACAATGGCCCGACTGAATATTTTTCCCTCGGCTCAAACGGTGGGTTGTTGGGGGGG
The DNA here is from genome assembly GCA_003113815.1 of Sphenodon punctatus. Lineage (NCBI taxonomy): Eukaryota > Metazoa > Chordata > Lepidosauria > Sphenodontia > Sphenodontidae > Sphenodon > Sphenodon punctatus. Next base: position 1,550,296 of record QEPC01007042.1, read on the forward strand.
GGGGGGGAGTATCCCCTTGGCAAATCAACTATATAGTTGTGCCCTGGCCTGCATAGATTCCACTGAACATATACTTTTGGACTGTGGACTGTATGCTGGTCTTAGGGTTACACTAATAACTTTGCTTCTGGAGGGATGTTTGGGCTGGTCTCTAGCCGTGATCGTGGTGCACCTCCTTGCCGGTAGGGAGGAGCCAGCTGCTAAGAGTGTAGCTAGGTTTTTACATGGCGTCCTGAACTCCCAAAGTAATAAGGGGTAGCTTGGGTGCTGTTTAATATACAACTTGATTATATATTGGCTGCCATAGTGTATAGTATTGCAATGCTGGAGGCTGGGGATGGAGGCTATTTGATCTTTCTGTTCTGGTCCTGGATTAGGTATCTGAGGTTATATTGTTATTGGATGCTGGGCAATAATAATCTATATCCATTACGGATATGAGTAAGCTGATGTTGCTTCTCTGTATGTATTGTTTGTCTATATGTGATTGTCTGTTTGTCATTTGATATAGCTTTGACTGATTCAATAAATTTTATTATAATATTGTGAAAATATAATGTATATATATTATATTTTCAATATTGAAAAATATATTGTTATAAATTGGAACTTTTCTCTCTCAATCCTACCAGGGACAGGACTTAGACCCCTGATAGGCAGCTCCCAATTCCGGGATCTGGGCAGAGGCACTATGAAACAGATGGCAAAGTCCTTTGAATAGACAGATGTTTATTAATATATCAATATAGAAAGAACTGAGAATATTTCAATAATACAGCACCAACAATACACTTGCATATGGCAAACAGCCTTCACCTACTCTAACAGCAAGCAAACACACATAAGTACATACATATGAATTCTTACGCATCAGAGGTCTCAGGTCTGGTCTCGAGAGGAAAGGCAGGGCAGGGGCCCATAGCTGTCTGCCTTGGGGCCTGCCTGCTGGATCTAGGCTTTTCAGGGCCTTTGAGAGCGATGGAAAAGGGCCAATCACTGAGCTAGCCGGCGCCCTGATAAGGGCTAGCGGACAAGGACCATGAAAGTCAACTTCTCTGACCTTTTATGCTGTTTCCCTTATGAGTTATCCAGAGCATGGGGCTAACAGTTCCACATCAAGAAAATTCCTCCCCTTCACTATTCAGATTTGGGGGGTCCTTCCCTGTTCGTCACTGTTGTTTGGGGTTTGGCATGACCAGATTAGGTCCTGCCTGCCCTCCCTCCGGAAGAAAGGCATGATCTTAGGCCATAGATCTCCCCACACCCCTTCTTTGAGGCGTCTCTCTGTCTGACTAGACCATTTTCCCTTATTGCATTGCTTGGTTCTTATCTGCAACCTTGTTCTGGGAACGAATAGTTCTTTCTGGTTCTGTTCTTACTGGGGCCTTTCCTTTTGTTGATGTCAAGAATGTATCCCTGTCAGCATATTTCTCTCTCCTCCTGCCAGCCTGTTTCTTTTAATATGCATTTTTAATAGTTCCTAAACTTAAAATTACTATAAAGCGTATAGCAAGCAAATAAAGCATATAGGAAACTCATAACATCCTTTCAATAGTTACAGATGTGTACAATATTCTCTTGGTTAGTGTTTCAATCAGTCTATTCATTCACAACAATATAATAAAACTTTATGATCTCCATGGATTATCATCTAAACAATAGAATGTGTACGTCTTCTATAAGACTATTCTGTGAAAAACTGAACTAGCATACCCCCTAAATGCTAATTCTGCTCACTAGTAATTTATTGGTTGTTTATATAATCCATTGTTTACTTAAAATCCTGTTTGTAAAGAGTTAGAAGATGTTGATTTTTCCCTTATGCCTCAAGGATTATTTTTAGTATTGCTTTTTTCCCAATATGTTTTTGTTTGTTTGTTTGCTTGATACTTATCCGCCACCCTTCCCACGAAGGTTCAGAGCAGCTCCCAACCAAATAACAATAATAAAGTTTAAACAAGAAAGTTTCCCATCCTCCCCCAAAACACCCGCCATTCTTACAACCCGACCGACAAACCCATCCAACCTCTATCCCCATCCACCAAATACCTTTTCAGATAAAAATGTTTTATACCACCTTGGGCTCAAGCGAACCTCCTGGGGAATGAATATCCACAAAACTGGGGTAGCAACCAAGAACGCCCTCCTGTGCACCCTAATTTATTCATTACTTTATTTATTAAATTTCCTATCCCTCCCCTCATGCCTCTGGCATCCCAGACAAAGGTAACAGATGGAACCTGCAAGAGGGTGCTCCCGGCCGTCCATAGGGGCTGCAGTGGGACATGGTGGAACATGTGGTCTTTCACTTATATGGGACCCAGACCATTTAGTGCTTTAAGGGTCAAAACCAGCACCTTGCATTGTGCCTAGAAAGCTATAGGTAACAAGTGCAGACTTCAGAGCACCAGTGTAACGTGCTCCCGGTGGCTCGTTCCCAAAAGGAATCAAGCTGCCGCATTCTACACCAGCTGCAGCTTCTGAACAGTCATCAAGGGCAGTCCCACGTAGAGGGCATTGCAGTAATCCAGCTTTGAGGTGATGAAGGCATGGATGAGATCTGAATCAGAAACAAAAGTCTGTAGCCTTCTCACCAGATGGAGTTGGTGAAAAGCACTCCTGGCCACCGCTGCAACCTGACAATCCAGGCACAACAAGGGGTCTAGAAACACTCCAAGGCTGAAAACTTGATTGACCACAGGGGACTGGACCCCATCAGTAACAGGTGTCCCAATCCCCTCCAGGTCACAAGGCTGGCCAACCATCATTTCAGTCATCAGGTTTCAGCTTCAGTTGGCTCACCCTCCATTCCCCAACAGTAGTCAGGCATCAGGTAAGCACCGACACTGCAGGACCTGGTTCTGAGGAAAAAGAGAGGTAGAGCTGAGTGTCATCAGCATATTGATGACTCCTCACCTCAAACCTCCAAATGACCTCGCCCAGCGGCAAAGATACTCATTGAACAAGAGGGGAGACAGATTAGAACTCAAGAGTGGTTCCACGCACCACCGCCAGGTCCCACAATTACGTCAAGAACTGTGATCAACTGTATCAAAGACTGCTGAAAGAACAAGTTCAACAAGGTAGAATTCCCCTTGTCTGTCTCAAAGTGCAGATCATCGACCAAAGTCACAAGTGCAGTCTCCATGCCATACCCAGGAATACACCAAAACCTGACTGAAACAGGTCCAGGAATCTGATTGCATCGAGATGCGCGTGGAGCTGTCAGGCAACCACCCATTCAATAATCTTCTCTAAAAAGTGAAGGTTAGAAACAGGCCAATAGCTGGCTTGGGAGTCAGCATCCAAAGAGGGTTTCTTAAGCAGGGGCCAGACCACTGCATATATAAGGGCATCTAACACCCTCCCGTCCTGCAGGGAGGCATTGATAACCCCAGCCAATGACATCCCCAACGTCTCCCAGATGGCTTTCACCAGACAGGATGGGCAAGGATCTAAATCACAAGTGATTGCCCTCATCAACGCAAGCACCTCCCTCACATCAGTGGGCGATACCAATTGAAACCACTCCAAATAAACAGGACAGAAATGAATGTCTGTAACCCCAAACTCTGACTCTGCAGTTGAAATGGAAATGCCCAAGTCGTGGTGAATATGAGTGAGTTTGTCTGCAAAGTAATTTAATAAAAATATCACAGTTGACATTAGAAGACTCCATTTCCTGGTGGAGACAGGCTGGATTAACCAGACCCCTCAGCACCCGGAACAGCTGCACTGGACGAGACTTTGCAGACGCTACGATAAGAGAGATGAAAGCTTTCTTCAGTGCCATTACAGCCACAGCATAGTTTTTAAAAAACAATCTATGCCACAATCCATCGGCTTCAGCATGAGTCGAGTGCCACCTGCACTCCAACCGCCTCCCCTCCCGCTTCAGCCACCTCAAGTCCTCCGTATACCAGGGGGACCTGTGATGATAAAGTGGTAGGAATGGACACCTGGGTGCCACTGTGTCAATGGCCTTAGTGAAGATGTCATTCCACAAGGGGACCAGGTGATTGACAGAGCAGTTATCAAGGTCAGGGGGTAAATCCCCCAGAGTCCTGGAAACTGATCGAATCCATCAGTCTCCGGGGGTGAACCAATCCAACTGGTCCCCCACCCCTATGAGGGCATAGGAGGACTGGGATCTGTGCCTTCTGGAGATAATGATCTGGCCACAACAACAGCATTATAACACCACCACCCATAACCATAACCCCTTTTTCCAGGCTGCTGCAAAACATCAAATCCAATGTGTGTCTTGCCTCATGTGTCGGGCCCGATATTATTTGGGATAGGCCCACGGTTGTCATGGCAGCCATAAACTCCTGCTCTGCTCCTAAAAGGTCTAGATGATCTCAGCACCACCTCAGAGACCAGCTTGACTAGAGCAGTCAGGGAATCAACTGTGCAGCGGGATGGCTGGTACACCAAGAGGATCTCCAACCATATCCAGCACAAGGTATACACACTTTATATTGGATGAATTAGGCACCAGATACCTCTGAAAGGCAATGGTATCTTTACAGACCATGGCCACTCCCCCCCTCCCCCCAAGCCTTGGCTGATGCTGCACTGAGTACCCACCTGGAGACGATACTGACCCAGATGCCTCGTCCATCCAGGTCTCCATAATGCATATGAGGTCAGCGGCCACATCCTGAATCAGTTTATGGATGACAGATGTTTTATTAGCCACTGACCTCACATTAAGCAGTGTCAGATCAGGGGCCCTACTGGCTTCAACTCCCAAATATCCCGAGACAGGGAGAGGAGTGGGACATGAGAGCTGACACCAGGTGTCTTTCCTGAAAGTCCCGATGGTCTAACCCCCCACCCCCCTGCCATATGCCCCCATGCCCAACATGACCTGAATATTAGTGTATTTCTTCTCCCCGGCTCCTGATTAACAATTTCCCCTCCCCAAGAATACACTCAAGGGCTTATAAAGGCCTGGAGGAGGCAGTGTCCAGGAAGGGACTCCTGAGACCAGCATCCCCAAAGGCAGACAGGCGAGGAAACCCCTCCCTTCTCCCTCCCCAACCAATACCTCATACAGGACCCTCCTCCCCCTGTGCCTGAACACCCCACCCCCCCTCACTGGAGGGCCATGGCACTCCCTCCCACTCTCCTCCCCCATGCTTGAAACACCCCCCCCCATCTCACTTGGGGGCCATAGCACTCCTGCTCTACTCCCCCATGCCTGAACTCCCTCTCTTACAGAGGGGCTATGGCATTCCCTCCCAACCTCACCATTTCCCCTCACACTCCACCCCACCAGTGGAGATCCCACCAATGGGAATTGCTTTATTCTAAAGCAATTTAGAATAAAACCACCTCTACTCTTCCCTCAACTATCTAAAACTAAATTAACAAAACAGTGGTTCATAAGACAGGCCCAGCCCAGCATCCCACTGCCGAATGTCTGCCAAACGGCAGCTAGCCTTTGGCAGCCTCCTGCAGTGGAGTCTGGCAGCTTTAGAACCTGCTGGAGGGGAGGGGCCAAGGGTGGGGGTGGGTAAGCCAGTCACTCAAACCCCAGCCACTCCCCCAGCACAGCAGAGCACATTTTTGTTTGAGGAAGTATACTTGTTGACTAAGGATTATAAGTTTGTTTGAATAAAATGGAGACGCATACAATTTTTTCCTACCACATGGACCATCTCAGTATGTGCCTATTTGCATAAAGAGTGTACAAATGCCTCGGCTGATACGTTGAGAAGATGTGGTTCAGTCAATGAACTCTATCTTCTTTGCTCACTATCTTATTCTGTGCTTGTTTATAAATTATCTTTCCAAATAAATACATCACCACATATATTCATAGGAGTGAATGTTTAATTTTATGATCTATCAAAACTATAGTCCTATAAGCTATCGATGATCATCTCAGTCCTCACAGCATATGCTGCTTACGTACAGTCATTAGCAATTAATTTCCTTCTCTCCCCACAAATATGATTGTGCACTTGGGTAGATGTATAATGATTCTGGTCTTGCGCCCCCGCCCCTCCCTCCCACGCACACACCAAAAAAGCAGCAGGTATTGGCCCGTGCTGTGTGAAGGATACTAGTCATCATTGGGTTGGTAATCTGGTTGACATGGTAAATCCAGTGTCCATAAATAACAAGAAAATATGGAGCTTAGTCTACAAAAGAAAAACGTTTGTGTCAGCCCATGTAGGAGGCATGAATGTTTGCCAAATCTTGAGCACTGGACTGGATGAAAGACAGGCCAGTTCGGTCATTTGCACTTGCTGGCTGTGGATATACATTAAAATAGTCTCGCAGTTGCCAAAAAATACACTGAGAAATATCCTGGCCTCTAGAATGGTGGTACACAAAGGTCACCTTTGTACTCTGTCTTGAGTTGCAGTAACCATGCCATAGGCAAAGCCCTAATATATTATGTGTTTAATATATTTATACTCCATACTTAGCATTCATAGCATGAGTAATCTGTACGAGGGTTGAATCCCAATGCTGTATCTTGTCACTTTTGCTCTTCCTCTAAGCAGTTACACACAACTTCTGTTTTTGATCCAACCAATCAGAGGTTATGGCAGCCAACAGAAGACAGAATTAATGTATTTCTTACTCTGTAGCTTCCCCATTCAAAAGTAATTAAAATGTAATCACATTAGCCTTGATCTGAACAAGACCAGGAGCCAAATTCACCCATACAGCTGATGCGCAGATAGTTCTGTTGTTTTTCAGATCTCTGTGTTCAAGCAGGACAGCAGAAATCAAATTCTTTTATGATGCAGTTCTTGGTGTGCAGATGTGGTTGTGGGATGACTTTGCAATTCAAGCTAGCAGGATCAGGACAGCCTAGGTGGCAGGTCTCGGTTGGAAAGTAGGTTGACAGAAGCTCTTCTTTTAATTTCACATGCATATCACAAAATACTTGCAAATATAAGACCAATTCTACTGTGATTTATCTTGCATGCTATCCATAAATAATTAAAGAATCAGAAGTCATTTTGCTTACCTCAGAAGTTGGAGATCCCTCCATCCACCAAAAAGGCGGTTTAAAAAAATCTGCAAGCATGTGTTAGAAATCGTTGGTTATGCAAACTGGGCAAGTTTCTTTTAAACAGCAATATTGTGTGTGAACACCGTTTCTCTTATATTACTAAACTCCTGCATGAAATGTTACATACCTGTGTCAATGAACGCTAATGATGCGTGCACATATACTCAGCTTTTTAGTGGTTTTTCATCAAAGACGGATTAATCATATTGAGAAATTGCAAAGAATTTTCATTAGACTTGGTTTATTTCACTCTTGTGGCAGAAGAATCTATCTTCGAGACATGAGTACATCTTTAAGGAAACAAACGCTAGACCTTTTTTAAGGAGTCTGTGTGTGCTTTTCTATTTTTCTGTCTCTGTACGTATACTTTAAAATATGGCTAAAGAACACACCCACATGTATATGACACAGATCTTTTACGTTTTCCTGTGTAATCAGGCATTAAACACTTTGCTCAACTTCATCAAGGTCAGGGGTGGCCAAGAGGTAGATCCGCTGATGGATCACAAGCTAGTCTCCAGCCGGCGTCGCACCTCAGGCCTTCTAGGGGCGCTGGTGCAGCAGTAGGGAATTAGCTGACATGCCCCGGTACACCCAGTAGCCCCAACAAAGTCTATATACTAACTTTAAACTGAGTCTGGGTTGCTTATACACCTGCCAAGGGTCTGATCCTGGGGTAAGTATTTTCCCTAAGCCTCATTCCAAGTTAGTCCAGGACTGGGTCAGTCTGATCCAGCCTGGCATCCAGCCAGTCTGCTCCACCATAGACCCTCCAGGGCTTTTTAATTTTTGTGAGTATGAAGTCCTTGTTTGCTTAACTTCAGCCCCCTTTGGAGTATATACAAGACAGTGCCACCTGCAAGTCTCTGGAGGTGACAGGCTCCTCTGGGAGTAGTCCCTTCCTCCTTGCTGGTCCGGTATGTAGCCAAGTAGGTTTGGGGGATGTAACCTCTTACTGTTGGGGGCTGGAACAACAGGGAATGAATTGCCCATTGTGACCTGTTGGGTACTTCTCCCAAGAGACAGAGGTTGGCCACTATCAGAGACAGGATGCTGGGATTGATGGGCTGACCCAGTACGGCGCTACTTATGATCTACCAGCCTGGGCAGAAGCTGGATAGCTCACAGCTGAAGCTTGTGTCCAGCAGTCAGTTCTGCCTCCTGCTTCTCTGGAGATCCCTCCTCCAGAGCTCTTCACTCTCCGGCCTCCTCCTTCAGACTGAGGACTTGTCCTTAAATCCCCAGTCTCTGGGGCCTTTACAGCTGATTGGTGCTTAGCATTGTCCTTCAATGCCACTAGTGCCTGCATTCTTTTGGCACCAGCCTATGGCATAATCCACTTCTATTATATGCACCTGTTCTTTTCTATCTTGTGCTATTCCATCCCAGTTGTAGTCACAATGCGAGGAGGGGCACCAATCCCAAGGAGATCTGCCTCTGGGGAAGAGAGTGGGACTGGTATTCCAGGAATTGTCTTTCAGGGAGGAGAGGGGCTAGGAATGTATCTCCAGTGCAGTGGAGAGAGGGCTTTCTGAGGGGAGTGCCTATTTCTGAGGGGGGAGGCCCTGGAACTGAGAGCCAGCAAGAGGGTTCTTAGTAGATCAGCTGATGTTGATGTCTGGATCAAGTTGATTCCATGCACCATAAGTTTGACCACCCTTGATCCATTATTAATCTACTCATTAAATTACATATCATCTGTTCCACTTCCCTGTAAAAAATAGCAGTATTTGATTCTATATTTTAGATCCTCTTGTTCGTTTCAGACTTGATAGAAAATATAGAATACAATTTTGCTGTGGCAATAGAATGTACTAGGTGATCTAAAATAATTTTTTCTTACTTAATGCTTCTCACTAATGTCTGCCATTATAGACTAGGTGCTTTGGAGAACTCAACATATTGGCCATTTTTGCACAGATGTCCTCCCCTCCCCCCCCGTTCAGGTGTGCGGGGGAGGGGGGGCATCCGTGTAAATGGGCAGCAGTGGGTGGGGGGATGGGTGCTCGCTCAGCATTTGTCTGTGTGAACACCAAGCGGGACGGGTGGGGAATGCTTGCGCGCTCCCGCACAACACTCACCTCCACCCACGGAGCGCTCAGGAAAAAAAGTCTCTGGGTGGACGTGGGTGGGTGTCCGTGTAAAAGGACACCCACCCACCTCTACCTACTGCGCCAAAACACCCATCTCCCCCCCCCCCCCGGGTCTGTGGAAAAAGGGCAATTGAGGTTTGTGTAAGAGCGATAACTGTCTGTACAGTTCTTTTAATTTTAATTTCAGATGGCGAATTTCAGCAACCAAATAAATGGCCAAATCTAACACTACTATTTTCCCCCACTTCCTTTTAATCTGTTACATCACTTAAAAGTTGTGTTTTATTTATGGATTTTGCTTTTTGCAATTTTTTACTTCTGTAGAACTGGGTATCCAGAGAGTGTGCATCTCTAGTGAAAAGGTACTTGGTTTTTATTTGACTTGATTTTTAACTACTCGGTTGTTGTTTTTTTAAGCTTTTCTTTGCAGTTTCGTCACCAGAAGTTCAAGTGCTACAGGCAGAGCCCCATGTTCATTGTGTTTTCCCTATTGGTGGCAATGGGGTGAATGCAGTAAACCCAAATCCCTGGTTACAGGAAACTGACTTCCCTACAGCATTTTAGGTGTTAGCGATATCACTAAGGCCGTTTCATGAACGCCCCCACCCCGCTCAGTGTTTGGGCAAGTGTGCAGCAGGGGGGCTGTCCATGTAAACAGCTGGCAGTAGGTGGGGGGGGATGGGAGTCCACTTGGTGTTAGCCCATGTGACCACTGAGTGAGATGTATGGGGGTGCATGTGCAACGCAACACCCACCTCCACCTATGGAGCCCTCCAGAAAACTGGAGGAGACTCGGTGGGTGGCGATGGGTGTAGGTGGCTGGGTGTCCGTGTAAAGCGACATAAACCCACTTCCACCCACCGCGGCAAAACACCCATCTCCCCACCCCCGTCCATGTAACAAGGGTGTCTGTTATTTGTGAAAAGTAGAAGATACTGTTTTGCCTGCATGTTCCTGGAAGAAGTAATGAGAGGTAATTTTTTTTTAATTGATCTGTCATTTTAAGATATGTTCCCACTGTGGTATGGATTTGGAGTTTTGTTTTAAAATAATTTGAACTCACACTTCACTCTGACACAATATTATAGCTACTATCCAATGTAGCCTGAGGCAGGTACCTTTTTTTTCCATCACATGGACAAGATTTTAGTTGATCTTAACTCATATGTTACTGTTAAAAAGGATATAGCCATCCTTATCTATGGAGTAGTACCCATTTACTAGGGGTGGGACAACAGGGAGAATACCAAATTTATCGGCATCGGATCCCCCCAGTATCGGATTTACCGGTATCAGCATACCGGTTATTTAACATTGGGCGGTTTACCGGTTTTTAACATTGCGGCCATTTATTTCAATGGCCATGATATGAAAAAACTGGTAAAGCGGCCAATGTTAAAAAAACGGTATGCCGATACCGGTGATTATCGGATTAATCTGATATACCCGATTATTGGGTGTATTGGATTAATCCAATACCGATATTCCCACCCCTACCATTTAGTGTATTATTGGGTGATTTCAGACGATACGGGGCCCTTTGGCCCCGTACCGGAACCACCGGCTTTGTTCCCCGCCGGGGTCACCCCGTAACGGCACAACAGACATGCCGGGGGGATCCCGGTGGGGAAAGTGGGAGGGGCTGGGGTCGCGCGGCGCAACGTGCGGCCGCACGGCCCCACCCCCTCCACGCACCCCGCCGCCCGCCCTCCGAGGAGACGGGCGGGTGGCAGGGCCAATGCGGCCGCCGCGGCCGGCCGAATGTGCCATGGCCCGGGATCCCGCCGGGGATCCCGGGCCGTGGCGCGCGGCCAGACGTTACTTTTCGTTGGTCACGGCCCGGGGTCCGTTTGACCACGCTTCCCGGGACCTTCCCCCGGCTAGCCCGGGAAGCGTGGTTCAAACGGACCCCATGTGGGGATTCACCGTGGCCAACATCTGGCGCGCCGCAAACAGACGTTCGAGACACGGTGACCACAGGTGGGTATTCACCGTGGTTCACCGTGATCTCGTAACGTCTGAAGACACCCATTATTATCATCGCCATCTCTTTATTAAATCTAGTACTGGCCAAACCATCAAAAGTGCATTGATCCTGTGGAAATTAAGGATTAGGAAATTAGGAAAATTGCCTATCTACATCTGAAAGGGGGAGGGGGGAACAGACTCAGAGTGCATGTAGTAAATCTAACCGAGTGTCAAGAACCCAGCCACATACTGACTAGAGTGAAGATCTGGGCCCCCTGGAAACACTATCAGGGAACTATAGTGACATGTTAGGGGAACCAGACAGGAGAAGCAGAGTGGGGAAGGACAGACACATACTAGCCTACACGGCAGACAGAGACTACGGAAACAGGGCCCCGCCTACAGGGTTAACATTCCCTCAGGATCTAATGGCAGTTGAACTCTGAGGCTTTGCCCAAGATCATCACCAGGAACCTTCCAAGTGCAGAGACCAAGGGAGGAGGCAGAAATAAGGCCACGGGGAACCACGAGTAGCTCAGATTTGGGAGCAGGCCCAGGAGAGAAAGTAAGCAACACAGAATGAAGAGCCGACACCAGAGTTACCAGAGCAGCCTAAGGGTTGTGACAGAACACAGGGAAGACCTAGCAAGGCAACAGAGGAACTGGGGCACTATGAGAGCAAGATCGAGAAGACAATACATACTTAGTAAGCAATCTAATTTAAATGAAGGAAGGTCAGAGATGACAAGGGGGAACCCATAGACTAACAAGGTACACTATGAACAACCAGAGAACTAAAGAGCGGAGCTGGCTACATAGGAGAAACAAGAGTGAACTAAGGGGCTGAGGAGGGAAACAAGACACTAAGTGGGGAACCTAAGAAACTGAGAGGTAAGGGGAAGCAGATACTAACACACGCTGCGTACAAGCTGTTGGATCCAAGAGCCAAAGCCTGGTCCCCTGGGACCAGCCCCAGGGGTTGAGGGTCAGAGACAAGCCCTGACAGGAAGGCTTAAAAGAAATTTAAAACTAACAAAAAAATTGGCATGTGCTAGTTTATATCCATTCTGGTGTTGACTCCAAATGAAAAGATGCCATCCAGCCTTTACATCATAGGATGTAGCCAGCAAAGCTGTTAACCAGCAGTATGGTGGTGATGTCAAGCCAGTTCATCATACACATTGCTACACCATTGGTTAGAAAACCACTGCTTAAGAGGGTTGTGCACCATTGGTGCCATTTTGTGTTCCTGGGAATGGGAAGTGCTTCTCATTCTGCCCACTCCTCTCAAGGAAATATTAATGGCTGCTACTAGATGGCCTCGATCTGGCCAGTTTAACAGGGCAAAATGTGAAAAAAATAATTTGTTGACAAGAAAATAAATCTGAAACTATGGTTCTCGGGAAAGTTTTAGTTTTCTTAGGAAATAGAATGTTTCTCTTGCATCAGGAGCATTTCTATTTGCTGAAAGACAAATGTGCGGTGAACATAAAAGTGTAGAGAAAGTAAGGTTGCCGTGTTGGTCCCAAATATAGGGAATAGAGACAAAGTAGTAAAGAGATATATTTTATTGGACCAACTACAGTTGGTGGAGGTATGCAAGCTTTTGGACCTCACAGGGTCCTTTGTCAGGCAGGAGTTAGAACTGGAGACTGAACAAAGCAGAGAGGTATCTACTGTGTTGGGAAACAATGGCAAAGGGAGGCGAGGGGAAGGAGAAGGTGAGAACGAGCCCCAGGTAGGAGGTCCACAATTCAAAAGGGTGGAACGCAAGAAGGTGGGAAGAATAAGAGCTGCTGATAGTAAGTCAGTTTAAAGTTACTAGCTTTATATTTTTCTATTGCATTCCTCTTATTCTTCCCACCTTGTTGCACCCTTTTGAATTGCGGACCGCCTACCTGAGGCTCGGTCTTGCATACCTCCACCAACTGTAGTTGGTTCAATAAAAGTTATCACTGTACTTCTTTGTCTTTATTGTGAACATATAAGAAATTGTTTCGTTTCCAGGAGTACCTGTAAAAAATAAAAATATCTAACCAATATAAATACAGGACTCCTTTAGGACTCATCTAACCATTGGGGTTAGAACCACAGTTGGTGTAAAATAATGTAGCCACATGTCTCCATGGGCACACAGTTTTGCACACTATCCTCTCTTCAGGGATGTGCTAGAATTCACACATGCACATCCTATTTTCACTCACAAATTATTATTATTATAAGCATTTATATAGCGCCAGTGATGTACCTGGCGCTTTACAAAAAATAAGATAGACACGGTCCCTGCCCGAGAGCTTACAATCTTGTATTGTGCTTGGATAATCCCTATCACTTATATGAACTGAATGGCAAGTGACTGAATGGAAAAATGCTCAGCAGGGGGTCTGATCCACAGAGTATAAGTGAATCTAGTTCAGGTATAGCTTAGTAGCTCAAGATGTATGGGCCAGACTCATGCTATTATAGCAAGACCCTGCGTTCACTGCATTTTTCCCATTGGCAGCAATAGGTATTTTCAGAAGTGACGCTACCACACTTAGACCCAATTCAGGGTAACAGCCACCACCCCACCCCAGGGTAGGCCGATACCCAGAACAGACATGATGGTGTGCCTTACCACACTTTGCCCCGAACTGTGGTAGCACTTACCAACGGCTGTTCCCCATGATTTTCCAAGATCACAACCAATGGTAACTGGTACCACGGTTTGGGGCAAAGCATGGTGAACATCTGGTGGCTGCCGAACAGAAGTGACAGTGGTTGTGACCCCATGGTGGGGTAAAGTGTGGCTAAGTGTGGTAGCATCACTTCTGAAAATACCCAGTGAGTAAAATGCAGTGAAGACATCTCTCTGTCTTAGAGCTGGAGGTCCCTATTTTGGGATAGCTGATAAGCTGTCACATAAAGTGACACTGAAAAGTACACAGACAAATGGATGCCAAGTTAAACATTTGGACTTCAGTGTTGGCTTTATAGCCATTTTCAAAAAGTCAGTTTGCAACAAATAATAATGGCCTTGGTACGAGTGTGAAATAGTGGTACTATAGCCATATATGTGCATGTCAGCAATCTAGCTCTAAGATGTAGTCTGATTTGCTAAGGAAGTTGATAGATCACTAGAAGCTGAGTTTTATATTTTTGTATTGCTTTCTTCTTATAAATAAAGGCATGAGTCGTAATGCAGTGAAACCTTCTTCCCTTCTGTCTGACTTGACTCCACATTGCAGCGTGGGAACTGAGGAGAGTTGTGAATGCTGAAATTGCTGTTTACCATCTGTAGTTTGAGTTTAAGCAGCCCTTAAATGAAAAGACCTAAAAATCAATTTCACTTAGACAATTTCAGATGATGATCATGTAGACAAATTGTGAGAAAAAGAGATAAATTTGATACGCCTGACTGCACATGATTCCTGAACGACTGCAAGATTAATAACTTAATTATCTCACAGATGGGTCTCAGTATTATCATGTAGGCCCTAATTCAGGAAAGAATCTGTATCCAGGACATTATTTAAACCAAATGTTGTTCAAATTATAGTGAATTCTAATGGGAAAAAAATCTACACTGAATGGCATTTAAACATGTGCTTAAAGTTAAGCGTGTTCTTCAATATTGTGCTGAAGAGAAATATGCCAAAGGGTTTTCCTGACTTGGGGGCGGAGAGTAAGCAAAACTTTGAACCCAATTCTAGGTGATAGTAAGCATGATCTGTTTGGAGAGTATCCTCTCCTCTCATGGACTTTATAGAGATTGAGTATTCTTAGAACCTTTCAGGACCAAATAAATCAGATGAATTTAGTAGATGTTAGTATCCAAGAGCCTGTAGTAATCTTAGTGGGTTAGGATAACTGCCTTTCTGGTTTGTTAAAGGAACTTTGTCAAAAAGTCTGTATGGTACAACTAATACCTACTTTATTATAGGGCCACAGTAGAGGCCCTATAATTAAGGCGGTTGCCAACTCCCATTGAACAGCAGCTATGCTATTCAATGGGAGTCACTTGAGCAAAATCTTCCAGTTGGCGACCGTTCTTAGCTTTCTGTATTCTTCCTTCACTTTATGAACAATCAGTTAAAACCACAAACACATGATGAGAAGAGGAGTCCGGGGCCGATCATGGGGGTGGGCTGATGGGGTTTCAGCTGTCCCATTGGTCAGACGTGGCTGGACCCGCCCCGCATGTCATTATTGGGGCGGGACAGCACAACACGGTGCAGCAGGACTCTCCCCAGCAGAATGCTTTGCCTGAGCCAGTTTGTTGTAGCCCTAGTATTTTTTTGATAGTTGGGCTGCCTCCCGGGGAGATGCCGGCTCTGGGAGAGACACAGCCCTGTCTCCATCTGCAGCCGGACAGAGAGGATGGAGGCAGCGGCACAGGAATCCTGGGGCCCCATCTCCCTGTCTGCAGCAGCCCAGGACTGGGAAGCAGGGGCGGCTGGTGGCTTTTTACTTTGGAGGGGCAGTAAGGCCGTCCGGCCCGCCGGCGGGCGGGGCCAGGGCAACGGTGGATGGAGCCAGGGCAACGGTGGGCGGAGCCAGCAGCAAGGAGTTCCCAGGGTTAACATCAGATGGAAGAAAACACAGTCTAAAATGCACCTCAAGCTTAAAATGAATAACGTATAAACCCCAAGCACAGGAAAACACTGGCACAACCCAGCAGCAAGGAGTTCCCAGGCCAATATAATTTACTCCCCTCAGCTGTGGTTGATGGTAGATGGCTAGGCATACCTTATAATGCAAGATTGTGCCCTGTATGTTACCAGAAGAAAGTAGAAGTCTTATACCATGTTTTATTGGATGTTCACTTTATATTGCCCCTTGGGAATTATACCTTACAGATATTTTAAATAAGGTGAATGGAAAAGGAGATCAGGAAATAGCATTTATTCTTTTGCATGATACAGATGCAATGCTTACTAATTGTGTGGTCAAATTTTGTGCTACAGCCCGTAGTCTCAGGGGAAAAATTATGATGATAAATACTGATGAATAGAGTTACTGTACTGATATGTGCTATCTTCCTTTGATTTGTTGGGTCAATGGAATTGTTGTTGTTGATCATTGTCAATGGTATTTGTAATGCATTTTATTGTTTTAATGTTTTAAATTATAAATTGTATTATGTTCTTGTTGCCATGGCCTTTTGCTGGAGCAAATAAATGAATTATTATTACTATTCCATTTAGTCAAGTGGCTTCAGATTTGTACTCATGCAAGTTAGAGCAGGATTTACCACATCATGATAATGGTTTTCCACCAGTACCATGCATATATGCTCTATATTGCTCTTTTATGATTTGATTTCTTGTTCCTGGACTATTACAGATAACAGAGCACTCAACATAGCCCTTCCCATTCATAGAGTCCTTCTTCATAACTCAAACTATTTGGTTACTTACAACAACCGAGTAAAAGAAAAGGCAGAAGATTATTTTGCTATTTTATTTCCCTCAGCTATAAACACAATGGAACAAAACACTACACTACATTATCATATTATCTGTATATAGAATGATAACATTTGGAGATAAAAGGACCCATTAGATCATGAAGTTCTCCTCTCTCACCTCCAGCAAGGACAACAATAGCTCTCTAGAGAAGAAGCATCAGACAGACACTAAGCTTATACTGTGCTAGTTTATAAAAGTTAGATAGAAATGACTTATTAGATATTAATAAAAGGCCAAGAAGAAATGCAGTTTTTCAAAATTCTGAAAATATAAGCCTTTGAGTGCAACTGCCTCAGCAGGCCTCACAGGCTGAACATTTAAGTGATTATAATGTAATTAATCAAGGATCTGTACATCAGAAAACATGGAATAGATGGGATAGTAGAAACCGGTTAATTGGCCAATGGGTTAGTGTTGTTCAGATAGCCAAAGCTCTCTCACACACAAAGCTTCCCTGAAGCAGGAAAGCCAACAGGAAGCAAAACCCCAGGCTAACTTCACCATCCCCAACACACACACCTCGGGCCCCTCCCAGGGGAAAGCAGGATGGGCTGTGTTCTATGTGGCTTCCCTCACTGAGGAAGCATTGTGGAAATGAGTCCAAATTAATTTCTGATGCTGCCAGCAGCATTTCTGTCTGTCATGAATGAAACGGCAGCAATTGCATAATTAAGAAGAACTTCACACCATGGGAGCTAACCAGTGTTGCTGGATGATCAATGTATTGGCACTGAAGACTGTTATGACAGGTGAATGCTGTGTTCTCCCAGATTTGATACAGCTGTCAGTATTGTAGGGAGAGACACTGCACTTTAATGTCTGTATGAGACACAGGTGCTGCCTGCATAACTATGAGGGAAACTGTTTTCTTCTTTATATACACATTCACAAAGAGCAGGTTTCAAAGTCTAAGAGAAGTTTATTGGAGTGCCAAGTCTGCCACCATGTCAAAGAGTAAGAAGAGCCTGTACCCAGCTTCCTGCCTCTATTGTCTCAGTTGACCTCCTTTGTAGCTACCCCCTCATTGCTACCCCCCTCACTTAATTGGTCAACTCAACACTGAGAATCTAAGGTACCATTTTTTTTTTTAGGGAAATAGATCTTTCAAAGAAGAATATCACAAAAGAAATTAATCAGAATTTAAACACAACTAGTGCCCAACAACTGTAAAGAAAATATATCTAGGTCTAGCCCCCCCTCTCCCCCAACACGTTCTATCTCCTTGGGTCCCCCACAGTTCATTTTGAGAGCAGCATCTTGGTCTCTTCTCCAAGGGCTGGAAGGTCAGTGGGCATCAGGCATCTGATCCATCGAGGAGGGAGGGCTCTGATCTGCAGCCACACAACAACTCCAGCGAGTAGCCTGCTGCTGCTGCTGCTGTGTGTTGTGTGTGTGAGACAGAGGAGATCGCTCGCCTCCTTCCACACACCCCTCCCTCTGAAACACTTCGCAAACTAACCAG
Source organism: Sphenodon punctatus (assembly GCA_003113815.1). Classification (NCBI taxonomy): domain Eukaryota; kingdom Metazoa; phylum Chordata; class Lepidosauria; order Sphenodontia; family Sphenodontidae; genus Sphenodon; species Sphenodon punctatus. The sequence continues at coordinate 1,568,308 of QEPC01007042.1, forward strand.
TCTTGCAAGCCTCAGTCCTCAGCCCCTCGCTGCGAACTGCAGCGAAATAAATAATAATAATGGAGAGAGTGAGAGAGAACAGAATTCTCTGCCTCCCCTGGCTTTTGTCTCTCTCTCTCCTGCCTCTTTCGAGTCACCCGATGCTGTTGGGTAGCAAGGGGAGGATGCAGGCACACAGCCCTTCTTTCCTGCATCCCGGCAAGGTCATCCTCACCCTCTTCTCCATCCTCCCAGACCCAGGCGAAGCCAGCAAGATGGAAAAAGAAGGGGGGGGGACTTTCAGCGCGCTGCCTTGGGGGCGATGGGGGTTGAAAGAGAGACCCCTCTGCTGGCATCAAGCATCCATGCCGCTCGCTCGGCTCCCCTGCATGGAGCAGCGGCCAGCCGGGGTGGGGAGGCGGCCTCTTGGCAAATCCTCTGGTTGTAGGATTTCCCCAGCGGGCTCCGGAGGAGCTCTGGTCCGGTCCGGAGGGGGCTCGATCCCCCACCTCCTCTTTGCATTGGGCTGGCTCCTCCAGACCAGGAGGCTATTGAGGGAAGGGGGAGGGAGGCAGTTTCTCAGACTGCGCTGGGCTCAGTTGGCCACTAGCTCCATTTCACAGGGCTGGGCTGGCTTCCTCCTGCCTGGGCCTGCCCCTGCCTCCCCTCCTTCCAGAGCCAGAGCCAGACGGACAGCAGAAAGCCACTCTATTTCCAGCTGATTAGCCGATGAGACTTACTTTTTAAGAACATGGGAGAGACTCAGAGAGGCACACTCCGCTTCCCCCGCCGCAGCACCAGGGCCGAGTGAGCCAGCGGGGAGCTCAGTCTGCTCCCGCGCCGTGACTCTCTCTCTTGGGGGACTGAGGCAGGGTCTGGGAGGAAGCGCGCATGCTCCCCCTTCCTCTGTCCCCCCCACTCTGCCAAGCTATCTCGCCAGGGCTGTCAGCCCGACTGCCCTGGTGAGATCTTCCATTGCGCCCATTGAACGCAATGGAAGGCTGTAGCCCCTCCCTCCACAGCACGTCCCATACGTGCTGTGGACGGAGGAGTTCAGCCGCCCCAACCGCGTTTTCCATAGGAAAACGCTTTGGGCGGCTGAGCAGCTGAACCTTTTTGTCCTTTCGGGGACCCACTCCCTCTCCCAGTGGAGTGGGTGGGTCCCCGAAGGGAGAACAGGTTCGGTGACAGCTACAGCAGCCTCTGCAGCAGCTCAGAGGCTGCTGTAGCTGTCAAGCGGCGGTGAGGTTTTTTTTCATTTTTAAAAAAACTTTTAAAGCCACGGCGGTGGCCTCGCAGGGCTTTGCAGGGCAGCGCCCATAACGCCCTGCAGGGGGAGCCGCGCCTGCTGGGAAGTCTGCTGACTGAGACTCCCCAGGGTGAGCCTGGCAGTGGCCCTCTCAGGGCTGGCCATACCGCAGGGCGGGGTGGGAGGCTAGGAAGGAGGCAGTGCTCCCAGGAGGGCCCCGTGCCAGTCCCAGAAGGCAGCCTGGGTGGTGGGGGAGGAGCTCCTGCCACCCCAACCCACCTGCCTACCTGGATGCCTCACTGCCAGTCTGCCTCACTGCCAGTCTGCCCCTCCATGCAAAGTGCTGGCCCATATTGTGCGATAGTTGCCCAGGCCATGCACTGCTGTTGCTATAGGATGCCACGCTGCAGCTGAATGAATCTCCTGATGCAGTTTGTGGCAAGTGCATGTGCATGTCAGGGCCAGCCATTTCCTAGATCTGGCATGCTGGGGAATGTAGTCCCAGCCTGGCAGATCCAGGAAATGACTGGGTCTGGCATTTGCACCCATGCAGTATCACAATTTTTAAATTTATTTTTTAAAGAAAAGGAAAGCTTAGTTCAATATTATACAAATAAATTATTTTATTTGATCTTCAAAATGTTGCCCTACGTAAGGACAACAGGATCAGGACAAATGCAGAAGCCAAAGAACAAATCATTGTGACTTGAACCAGAAAGCAGCTTCAGGATATAAGTGCTGGAAGGCTGAAGAGGAACGTATAGGTGAACAAAGCAGAAAGGCAACTGGGAAGGCTATGCCAAATGCAAGCCAGGGGGCAGCCTGAAACATGTACAAATTCTAGGAGAGACAGGGGGTGGGATCAGGCACATGTGACAGGACATGGCACAAAGAAAGAGATGCGGTGAACACCAAGGCTGGAGCATGATGCAGGTAGTGAGGCCAAACACAGGATCAGAGCATGGGAGAGAGAGCCTAGAAAGCAAGCAACTAACTCAGTTGCAGAGACGAGTCATGAAAGAGAGCTAGAAGTTAAAGAATAAGCCAACCAATTACAGTATGCATCGGACTAACTAATCAGGAACCCATGTAGGGGATTCAGTTGCTCAGGCTAGAGCTATGGAGCTGAGGTGAACAATTGGCAGCTCAGGGGCCACATGCGGCTGTCAAGCACCAGTACTGTGGCTCTTGCCAGAAGTGGCTGCCTGGGGCATGTCCATGCAACTCCTTCGGGAGCAGGAGAAGCGAAGACTCCATTTTCACTGCCAGTACCAGGAAAGCCACCTGACCTGAGCCACTGCTGGACCATCTGGAAGCTGGAGCTTTGGTGATGCAGGGTGGGTTCGGGGGAAATCATGCTGCCCCATCCTTGGAATCAGGGAAGCTGACGATCAGTGTAAAATGTGTTGTGTGGATTTCAGTGATATGAAAGTATTTGGTATGTTGCTCTTAGGGCTTGAGAACTTTTGCCCACCCCTCCTATAGACTTTCTCGCCTGATGGTAGTCTGATAAGCTGGTATATTGCAGGTCAGGTCAATGAGATTGGGAACAGATACTCAACAGGAAATTGTGAGAGTAAGACCTATGCCAATTTCATGGCTTTCAGAATTAGATCTGATTGAACAACAAGAAAAAGCTTTTCTTTTCTGATATTCCAGCATTAACAAAACAGACCAATGCAACACATCCCCCAGCAGTACCGACTTCAAGTGATCTCACTGTTGAGCCAGCACAGCAGAGCTTAGAGAAGTACATTTTGTAAAAGGCCTCCCACAGATTTTCAGGCTTGAGCAGTTCTTTCTCTGTTCAGTTGAAATGAAAGAAACAGAAAAATTGGGACATTGAAAACATACAGTCAAGTTCTTTTTCTCTTGGTCAATGTAGATTCTATGAGTCACACTGGCTATCCAGGTGAGAAGATGCACTCTAATTACGAAACTGCTTGACATATTAGAGGGGAAATTCTAAAGGTCTAAAAACAACTTTTTTTGTAAAGGAAAGTGAAAGATAGGCAATCATGGGATTAAGAATTAGATTCTCATACATCCTGAAACGAAAGAAAACCCTACTACTCTCTAATAAGAAAGAAAAAGGCTTCCCTTTAGTCACAGCCAGGACAAGAGGCCTCCATCCACTCCTCCCCAGTGTTTGGGGTTCAACTCTACAGACACCAGCAGGGTGTGTGTGTGTGTGTGTGTGTGTGTGTGTGTGTGTGTGTGTGTGTGTGTGTGTGAGAGAAAACAATCCCACGTCTTTACCTATTTTAACAGCATCAGGGCAACAGTATTACTGGTGGGAAGGAACGTAGCTAGGTTGGAATGCGCCCTGGTACAGAAGATGGAATGGGGCTGCCCAATCCCCCTTCTAGCAGGAAGAGATGCAGCTGCTCTAGGGAGAGTGGGGCCCCCATGGCTTCTGGCCCCGAGTGCAGCTGTGCTGCTGCCTGTCCCTGTTATAGCTATGCTCTTAATTACATGCAACTCCATGGTCTGACCCACCCCAGTGGAGCAGGGGTAAAACAGATCTGTTCAGAATAGAGTGTGGACATGGCATGTCTGTCTATCCCCTGCTGAGGTGGGGGATGCACTTGGGTCTGTTAGGGCCATGATGTGCAAATTAGATCTATGCCCGTCCTGGCTAGTCAAGGCCAGCAGAGAGATGATGGGGGTGTTGCTAGCCGGGGTTCTCAGTGCCTCCCTTAGGAAGAGTAGGCTGGCAGAGTCCCTCAAGGAGGCTGTGCTCCGGCTGTTTCGCAAGAAATCATTGTTTGATGTTGACTATCAGCCTGTTTTAACCTTCCCTTTTTAGGTAAGGTTATTGAATGGGTGGTGGCCCGTCAGCTGCAGGTGCATCTGGACTGCATCAGTTTTCTGGATCCCTTGCAGTCAGGCTTCCATCCGGGTTATGACACTGAGACTGCACTTGTGGCCTTGGGTGATGACCTATGAGTGGAGCTGGATAAGAGACATTGGACACTGTTGGTTCTACTTGACCTGTTGGCGGCTTTTGACACTGTGAACCATGAGGTGCTGGTGACCTGCCTGAGGGACCTTGTTGGGGTGAGCAGGGATAGTTTTACAGTGGTTGTGTTCATTCCTGGCGGAGAGATCTCAGCTGGTAGTTCAAGGGGAGTGTACATCTTCCCCCAGGGTTCTCCTGTGTGGGGTTCCACAGGGTTCCATTCTGTCCCCCCTCAAGTTCAATGTGTAGATGCAGCCACTGGGGAAGGTTGTGCGTAGATGAGGGGGGGTTTGTCATAAATATGCTGATGATACTCAGCTGTACCTCTCTTTTTCATCTGACCCAGCCCCTGCAGTCTTGGTGTTCTCCCAGTGTTTGGCAACTGTGGGGGACTGGATGAGAACTAGCCGATAGAAGTTGAATCCTGACAAGACAGAGGTGATGCTCATTGGTAGGGTTGGTGATCTGGGCGACGAGGTGTCCTCTGTCATTGACAGGAATTGCCCAGTATTGACATCTCATGTGCGGAGCCTGTGGATGCTCCTGGATTCGCAGTTGCTCCTGGATGTCCAGACATCAGCTGTGGCCAGGAGCACTTTTCGCCAGTTAAATCTGGTGAGGCGGCTCCATCCATATGTCTCAGACTTCAATCTTGCCACCGTCATCCATGCTTTTCTCACCTCGAGATTTGATTACTGTAATGCCCTCTACGTGGGGCTGCCCATGGTGATGGCCCAGAGACTGCAGCTAGTGCAGAACGCGGTGGCCTCTGCTTAGGGGAACGGGTTGCTGGGAGCACATTACACCAGTGCTCCGAGCTCTGCATTGGCTGCCTATTGTCTTCTGGGTAGGACTGAAATGGCAAGCTGTCACATTAGCTGCTTCCTATGGAAAGAGCTCTTCCATAATGAGTGGCACAGTGCGATAGAGACATTCATTCTGCTACTTTCATTCCGCTACTTCTGCCGGCACTTTCCGACTTGCAGTCAGAGTGCAAAAGTAACAGAACAATATTTCTTCCGACACGTACTGAGATTATTCCAAGACTTTCCAAGACTTTCTGATAATTCAGATGTTGCAAAGCAAAGGGTGCAGAATTAATGGAATGCTGGAGGAAAAGCTGCAGAAAGCCGTGGGCAATTCCGAAATGGTGGAATGAAATATCGACGCAGAAAAAGGAGTTGCCATTTCAGCCCTGCTTCTGGACCCAATTATCTTCGGAACGGCCTCGCTCCCCATGTGCCCGTGCGACCCTTAAGATCGTCCGTGGGAACCTTTTTGGAGGTTTCCCGGGCGAGGCGGGTGGCCACCAATGTTAGATCTTTTTTGGTGACTGCCCCTGTGCTGTGGAATTCGCTCCTGGAGGAGGCTCGGTTGGCTCCCGTTCGCCTACTATTTTGGCATGTATGTAGGACCTGGCTGTTCCGTCAGGCTTTTGGCAAGTGGGAGGGTTTTTCTTTCCCAGCATATTGTATTTTTAAATTGTTTTTAAAAAATTTATTGTTTTATTGATTATTGTTGTTCCCCGCCTTGGGCTGCCGTGTGGGCAGGAGGGAAGGGATACAAATTTTTCATAAATATATAAAGGTGATGGTTTTGACCTATAAAGCCCTAAACTTTGGGCTATTGTAATATGCTCTACGTGAGGCTACCCATGGTGATGGTCCGGAGACTGCAGCTAGTGCAGAATGTGACGGCCCGTCTCTTTATGGGGTCAGGCAGTCGTGAGCACATTACACTGGTGCTATGAGCTCTGCACTGGCTGCCTATAGTCTTCCGGGCCCGATTCAACGTGCTGGTGTTGACCTATAAAGCCCTGTACGGCCTTGGTCTGACTTACCTATGGGATCGCCTTACTCTCCATGCTCTGGAGTGACCCCTGTGGTCAGCCAGGACTCAGAACGTCCTCTTCGAGGTCCTCCATGTGGTCCGGGTGGCCACTATGGAGAGGGCATTCTTGGTGGCCACATCTCGGCTGTGGAATTCCTTCCTGGCGAAGGCCCAGATGGCCTTGGATCTCCCTTCCGACGTATGACTAAGACCTGGCTGTTTCACCAGGCATTTGGCGGGGGAGATGGGGTTCAGGGTGGGGTGTTGTGGGTTAGGGAAGGGGGAAGGAGATCTATTGGTTTTGCCTTCTCTCTTATTGTGTTGTTTTAGCTTGTTGTTTTATTGTTTTTATAAGTAAGCCACTCCAAGCTGCCTGGAACAAGAGGGGCAGGGTAACAAAATTTGTTAAACAAATACATTAATTAATTAATTAATTAATAAACGGCCTGGGCCCTAGATATCTGAGGGGTTGCCCCACTTTTTGGGCTCTGGGGCAGCTCCTGTGGTCATCGGGGGGCACCCTCCTAGAGGTTCCACAGTATAGGCTGGTGAAAGCTAGACATTCTCGGCATCCATACCAGTGCCGTGCAACTTTCTCGCGGTGGGTGTCTGTCTCAGCCCAGATCTCCTCGCTTTACGGTGACAATGGGTATTTTCAGACGTTATGAGATCACGGTGAACCACGGTGAATACCCATCTGTGGTCACCGTGTCTCGAACGTCTGTTTGGCGGCCGCCAGATGTTCGCCACGGTGAATACCCACATGGGGTCAATTTGAACCACGCTTCCCGGGCTAGCCGGGGGAATGTCCCGGGAAGCGTGGTCAAAAAGATCCCCAG
>QEPC01007042.1:1606024-1648407 GCA_003113815.1 Sphenodon punctatus
GCCTCATCAACTGTCTCTCTGATATCTCTGCCTGGATGTCCCAACGTCAGCTCAAGCCCAACATGGCTAAGACTGAACTCCTTATCTTTCCTCCCTACCCTTCCTCTCCCTCTTTCCTTTCCATCCTTATTGATGGGGTCACTATCCGCCCCGGTCCCCAAGCCCGTAGCTTGGGCTTCATCTTCGATTCTCACCTTTCCTTTAAACCTTCGTCCCTTCTCCCTTGCTGCCCCCTATGCCTGGAACTCCCTCCCTGCCCACATCCGCCTTGCCCCCTCCCTCCGCACCTTCAGATTCCTCCTTAAAGCCTTTCCCGACACCTGTTAGAACTTTCCCCGCAATGTTTATTGTCTGCCCTCCCCGCAGACTCCTGCCAACTGCAACCAAGCCAAGCACGTGCACCTGGGACTTCACATCCGCTTGAATGTTATTTATCCCTTGTCTCTCCCATGTCCCCTCTCCTTGTCTCCCCCTCCCGTGTCTATTAGATTGTAAGCCGTAGGCAGGGACCGCGTCTGTCTTGTTGTCCTGTAAAGCGCCAGGTACACAGCTGGTGCTATACAAATACTTATAATAATAATAATAATAATTAATAAAAGGATGCCATTTTGGCTCTCCATTAGCCTCCTTCACCTTACTATTCAGCCACGCTGCCAGACATTTGGGTGTCATGCTACCTTTTTTTGACTTGTGGAATACATTTAATTTGGGCTTCCAAGATGTTGTTTTTAAATGGTCTCCATGCCTCTTGCAAACAGTTAATCCTTGCAACTGCTCCTTTTAGTTTCCCTCTAATTAGTTTCCTCATTTTTGCATAGTTCCCCTTTAAAGTTAAAGGTTACTGCAGTAGTTTTATTTGTTATTCTGCCTCCTATACGTATGTCAAATTTGATTATATTGTTGCTCGCCACACTTCCCCGAGCAGTGGGAAGTCCCAAGGGCAGCCTTGCTGGGTTGGTGTCCCTTCAGAATGAGAGAGAAACTGGAGACTTACTGTGTGGCATAAAATCCATTTATTTACAAATGTACAGGTTGAGAGGAATGGCTGGGACCAGCTGCCAGATCCTCCAGCCAGGTTCCGCTGAACCCTACAGGCCTAGTACCCCAGGGGTTCCCCAGAAGCCTGTCTCTCTGTAACCTTCTGCCCTCAAAAACTAGCATGCAACCTCCAGCCAGACTGCAATTCTTCATACTCTGTCCAGTCTGAAAGCTGCCCTAGCCAGTAATCTTCAACATTACCCAGCCAGTACTTGGCCCGCCTGGCCAGAACCATTGTTCTAAAACAAGAGGCTGGCAGGTGAGCTCAGGTGTGACTGCTGGCCCTATACAATGAGTTGCATTCCAGGGGGATGAATCCCAACAGGGAGTTACATTCCCAGGGTTTGGGGCAGACCAGATCCCCATTTCCAGGGTGTCTATAACACCATTATAATCACTATTGCCAACTCCACCACTGTTACCCCTTGCACTAGGAGATTCAAGGTAGCTCCTCCTCCTCATAGGTTCCAGGACTGCTACTCCAAGAATTTGTCAGGGGTGGGGTGTCAGGAGCACATTACACTGGCGCTTCGGAGTCTGCACTGGCTGCCAGTACCTTTCCGGGAACAATTCAAGCGGCTGGTTTTGACTAATAAAGCCCTGAATGGCCTGGACCCCAAATATCTGACCCTTATATTCCATTGCAGCCTCTGAAGTCAGCCAGGACCACCCTCTTGCAGGTATCATTTGCCTGCCAAGTTTCCAGAGAGATGCATTCCTGGTGTCTACTCAACAATTATTATTATTCTGAACCTGCCCATCTTTTGAAAGTAATGTAAAACCTTTTGTTTGGCCAGGCATTTGGCAAGCCAGGATAGGGTCTATCCTAGGTGAGTTTAGGGACTTGGTATCTATCTATCTATCTATCTATCTATCTATCTATCTATCTATCTAGTGTATACACACATTGTGCATATATATATAAACAAACAGTCTTTGTATGTGTGTGTATAGAATGCTAATGTATATTATACATATATATGTAATAATTGTGAAATGGGAGAATGTATCATGTTACACACTTTCAGTGTGGAAGTTGGTCATACGCTAGTGTAAGGACTGGGCCTCAAATTTGGCCTTGGATGGGTCTGGTCTTTTGCCCCTGCGTTACTGCCTGGCTGATTTGAGGAGAAGGTTTTTGTATGTTTCCTTTTCCTCCCTGTATTGGTAGTCATGCCTGCCCACCTCCCTGATAGGCTCCCAGCGCTACTTAAGGCATGCTGGGAGCAGTTGGAAGTTTCCCTGCAGTGTCCAGCTTGTGTGTGCCCACTTCTTGTCTGGCAACTCCCAGGTTGTATTGCTCTTGTTTTTAGTTTCTTGTTTCAGCCTGTTCCCTTCTGTGCTCCCGTCTCCCTGTTTCCGTAGTTTTCTAGCCCCCCGCTACGGTCATAGCTCTTGATCATCAGGCTCTGTGGTATGGTTCCTTTATAGCCTTTCAAACCTGGATATCTCTCTAGGTGCTGCCTTGTTCACATCCCTCCCCTGGCTGTGACACAGTTCCCCTTACTCTTTCCCTGTGGCTATCTTTATTTCCCCTCTGTGTTTGAGGGTTCCTTATACTTCCCTCAGTGTCCTCGAGTGTTCTTGGTCCCAATTCTCCACTATAGTATTGTCTCAATAGAAAATTCCCAGCCCAGTATTTGCTCCTTAGGCTCTTTTTGTGCTGCTACCCTCTCGGCCCTGTGCGTTTCCACTCCTCCTGCTTTAGTGTTGTCTCCTTTAACCCCTGTGTGAGTTGTGATCCTCTTCCCAGTATTGTTTCCTTCCAGGTCCTGTGTGTTCAGTAATTCTGCTCAGAGGGAGCTTTGTCCTGTTGTGTGTCGCCTGCTGTCTCCCCCTTGCTGTTAGCCAGGCCACGGGGTACGCCGGTGATGATCTCAGTATCACCGTGTTGAGGGCTGGCCATTCGTTATCCTGAGGGGTTGCTGCCAGGACCTTCCGTGGTTCCTGACAACCAGAGCCCCCGTTAATTAGTCATTTGGTCTTGCATCACGTTGAGCTATTTTGTTGGCTCTGTCCCTCTTGTTTAGAATTCCACATTTCATCAGCACAACACGCTTCCGTCACTTCCCCAAAGGCTGAAGAATCCATCAGCTGCTGCTTTTTGACTGAAAAAAAACAAAAAACTTGTGTAACTAAAATAATGAGCAGTTTAGAAGCTAATCAGAATGGAGAAAAAACAAATAAGCAGGGCCAGATTTGTTTTCCTCAATTTCTTTATTTAGTTTGAGTGCCAATCTTTTAACTGCTAAGATGAGCTCTAACGGACGCAGAGTTTTTGATCACACCCTTCATTTTTAAGGTTATGGGGAAAAGAACTGTTTCTGTTTTTAATCCTCTTACCCCCTCTGCTGGTGAATTAGAAGTATAACACATGATTGCTAGCTGAACTGGAGTTAGTAGTTACCAATGTTATAATTTTTACTTCTGCAAAAGTAATAAGCACTAAAGCCTCTTAAAAAAATAATATTTTTGCATTAAAATTTCCCTTAATTATAACCAGAGGCTCCTTTGCTTTGCCATACACATGGCCCCTTCAAACAATAAGCATAATGTTCTTACGTTCTTATAATGCAAAGAAAAGACCATTTAAAAGTTTGGATGAATGAGCCACAGTTTTATTATTTTGCACTTTTATAGCACCCTTTTAACTCAGGAAGTAATTCATTTTTCATCATAATTCAGCTTCCCTAATTACTCTCACTAGTTATGTCTTATTAACTATTATTTATTTGCATTCCTAGATGCATACTTATGAAAAAACAACAACTTTCAGTTAGATATTAAACTCTTCAATGCAGGAATAATGCCAGTACATTTGTCCTGGACATTGCCTAGCAAACTTGAGTGCTTTTAAAGATTTAATGAATATAACACCTTCTGCAAGGTGCCTGTTTTACAGTCTGGGAAATTGAGGCATGGTGAAGTTAAGTGAGTTAAGGTCATACAGTAAACCAGTGGCAGAGGCAAGAAACGCTCCAATTTTTGGTTCAAAGTAGTTTTTTAATTAGATTAATAAAATGTGCACTAGCACCTACCAATGTTTTAGGTGCCTTGACATAAGCCATTTATTATGAAATTTAAATTAGGTTATTCAGCCAACTGTAACAATTTATATCCAAGTATTTCACAGCAGACCCAACCCCAATTTTAAAAATTCTCCACAGATATAATGAATCTTCCCAACTCTTAGCCTTCCCATCTCCCCAAATTCCTGCCAGAAATGATTTATTTATTTATTTTTCAATTATTATTTTTTATTCAACCCTTTCCACAAGGCTCAGGGTGGCTTACAATTCATAAAAATTAAAAACATTAAAATTCTTACAATAAAAACACCCTTCCCACAAACCCACATTCAGCCCTCCTGCCAGCCTTCACATTGTGTATTGTAGCCTGCGCATTAAGAACATACAAGAACACATGAAGTGCCATACTGGATCAGACCAATGGTCCATCTAGCCCAGCATCCTGTCTCCAACAGTGGCCTATCATGGTGGCTTGGGAGAAGCACCCAACAGGCCACAATGGGGGGATCCATTCCCTGTTGTTTCCTCCCAGCTCCCGTCATGTTCCCTGATCCTGTCTGGCTAACAGCTGCTAATGGACCTATCTTCCAGAAACTTGTACAAACCTTTTTGTCAGCTGCTGCCGCAGGCTCCTTAAGGGGTACCCATGGTAGGACCCCAACATACTTGACCCTGCTGCCCCAGCGCAGGATGCAACTCCTCTGCCCCCTGCCACAACCCCAACTACACCCGCAGCAACGCCACCGCCGCCAGTTGCCAGGACAACTCATGACAGCATGGCGCCGGCGGTGTGACGCACCCGGCGTGACATCAGACCATCCTGTCCCCCGGAACACCGTTCTGCACGCCTGCAGGCATGCAGGCAGGTGGCGCTTGAACTTCAAAATGCTGACGCCTCCAGGATGGCGGCACCGGTAATCAGAGCTTAGAAGCTGACCATGAGAAAGCTAAGTGTGATTTTGTGTGATTCCATTTGACTCTTGAGCTATAGTTAATTGTGTGTATTTCCCCTATTTTCCCCCGCGTTGTTGGTTGGTCCCTGTTAACCCTTCCCGTCCCACTCCTGTCTCGCCTCCTCCCTGTTATTCTGTGGTGCTTGGGTATACTTGAGGGTAATTGACAACAGTGATTGGGAACCCTTAAACCTTTTCCTGGATCACGTGTTTCCCCGGAGAGCAAGTGTTCCCCTCCTTATCCCACTCCTCGTGGAGTGTGAAAGCCCCTCTGTCCGCATCCCTGGTCCCGGCCCCTGGTTCCCATCCGCCCCTTTGCACCACCTCACCTTCTTCCCTGCCCCCTTCCGGGTGCTAGGGTGAGTGAGTGGGTCACGCCTTCCTTTTATAGCTCTGCGCTCAATGATGATAGAGTCCACTACTCTTATCTGGGTATAGGGCCACCACTCTATCCTGATGGGCATCTTCTCCCAGGGCCTCCACTGCAGAGCGTGCAACTGTTTCCCTGGAGTGAGTGGAGGGGGTCGCCCCTACCTTTCCCATTCCCCTGCCCCACTGACACTTTTAAACTCAGCTATAGTACTGGCCCTTACCACAGTCTCTGACGGTAGATTCCACAACCCAATTATACGCTGAGTGAAAAAATATTTTATTTTATTTGTTTTAAACTTGCCGCCCATGAGTTTCATGGAGTGTCCCCTAGTTCTAGTACTAGCTGAGAGGGTAAATAACCGCTCCTTGTTTATTAGTTCCACCCCACTCATGATTTTATAGACCTCTATCATATCTCCTCTCAGTCATCTCTTCTCCAAACTGAAGAGCCCCAACCTACCAAGCCTCTCCTCATACGGGAGCCCTTCCATGCCCTTGATCATTTTTGTTGCCCTTCTCTGTACCTTTTCTAGTTCAGCTATGTCTTTTTTGAGATGGGGCGACCAGAACTGCACACAATATTNAGAATTGCACACAATATTCAAGGTGCAGTCACACCATTGATTTATATAGAGGCATTATGACATTTTCAGTTTTATTCTCTATCCCCTTCCGAATAATTCCTAACATTCTGTTTGCTTTTTTGACTGCTGCTGCGCACTGTGCTGTGGATTTCATTGTATTGTCCACAACCACCCCCAGATCCTTTTCCTGAGCGGTAACTCCTAGCTTAGTACCCAGCATTGTGGACGCATAGTTCGGATTATTTTTCCCTACGTCCATCACTTTGCTCTTGTCCACATTAAATCTCATTTGCCATTTAGATGCCATTCATCAAGGGAAAAATGCACCTGTGCAATGCTTCTTGCCAGAAGCATGAGAATCCTGGACTCACATGGATGGACCCAAGAAGAGTGTCCTGATGAAGATCTGCTTGCTGACTCTCAAGATGTTAACCAACAAGACATTAGTCCACACCAAGCGGGTGTCCACCTATATGTAGTAGGTGTACACCACCACCCACTGGACCCACAGGCCCCACTCTTTAGGTTGTGCCTCCTCATGTCGAGGTCTGCCATCATCATAGAGTTGCAGGCGGAAATCCTAGAGCATCTGAGGAGCTGCCCCTCTCCCCACTCTTGCTGTGGGGGCTGCCTGCAACCACAGACACACTGGGGTGTGTGTTTCTTCTTCATCTTCATCTTAATTTTATCCCGCCCGTCTCGCACATAGCAACTCGGGGCAGCTTACAGCTTGTATAAAATCACAATAAGTTTTCAAAATATAAAATACAATATAAAATACACATATAAACATCACAGATCTGCATAAACAATATTTTCCCATACCCTCCCACCTAACTCATCGCGTCCCGTCTCCCCCCTGCCAAATGCCCGATGGAAGAGCCAGGTTTTACAATTTCTATGGAAGGCCAGGAGATCTGGGCTGAGGCAAATTCCCAATGGGAGGACATTGTACAGCAACAGTGCAGCTGCCGAGAATGCCCTCCTGTCACTGCGGATCCACCAATAATGTGGAACCATCAGGAGGGCATCCCCAGATGACCACAGGGGCTTCCCAGGAACCCTGGGGGTGGGACGATCCCTCAGGAAGCAGGCCCAGGCCGTGTAGGGCTGTAAAGGTTAAAACCAGCAGCTTAAATAGGACCCAGAAGACAATAGGCAGCCAGTGCAGTGCTCGGAGCACAGGTATTATGTGCTCCCTTCAGCCCATTCCCGTGAGGAGGCAGGCTGCCACATTCTGCACTAGCTGCAGCTTCTGGACCGTCATCATGGGTGTAGAGCACATTGCAATAGTCTAGCCTCGAGGGGACAAATGCATGGATGACAGTGACAAGATAGGAGTCTGAAACATATGGTCGGAGCCTCCTCACCAGATACAATTGGTGAAAAGTGCTCGTGGCCACAGCCAACACCCGAGAATCCGGGTGAAGCTGTAAATCCAGGAGCACCCCCAGACCCCGTACAGATGGAACCAAAGGAGGGCGGACACCCCCGATAACAGAAGCATCCCCCTCTCCCGGATCACCGCCTCTGCCTACTAACCTCACTTCTGTCTTGTCGGGATTGAGCGTCAATCGGCTCGACCTCATCCAATTCCCCACAGTGGACAAGCATCGGGACAGCAACGAGACAGCAGGGCCTGGGTTGGATGAAAAAGAAAGATACAGCTGGGTGTTGTCAGCATATTGATGACAACAAAGGCCCCAGCTGCGTACGACACCCCCCCCCCCCTGCCAGTGGCTGCATGTACACACTGAACAAGAGAGGGAACAGAATGGAACCCTGCAGTACTCCACACAGGAGGCTTCCAGTGGATGATGTACAGTTCCCTAGTACCACCCACTGCGTTCTATCTGCGAGGTAAGAACGGAATCATCGCAAGACAGTTCTGTCTACCCTGGCCAGGTCCCACAGGGGAGTCACCAACATCTCATGGTTCACGGTATCAAAAGCCACTGATAGATCTAATGGAACCAGCAGGGTCATACAACCCTTGTCCAGCTCTACCAGGAGGCCGTCGACCAATGTCACAAGCATTGTGTCCATTCCATAACCCGGAAAAAAGCCCACGTGTGTGGGATCGAGAAAACCAATACTGTCCAGATGCGCCTACAGCTGCCAGGCCACTACTTGTTCAATAACCTTCCCTAAGAGGGGAAGGTTAGAGACAGGCCAATAGCTTGCTGGGGTATCAACATCAAGTGATGGTTTCTTGAGGAGAGGCCAGACCACCACCTCCTTAGAGCATTCTGGCACCCTCCCCTCCCAAAGGGAGGCATTGATCACCCCCACCAGCACCAACCCCAGTGTCTTCCTGGGATGAGAGACAAAATTAGGCTGGACACGCAAAACGTAAGGCCTTTTTCACATGAGATGCACCCACTCATGAGCACCCAGAAATCTGGGTGTTCATGCGTGGGAGCGCTCCCAGTGAAGGATGTGATGTGCACATGTGTGATGAATGGGCATGCGTGCGCTCTCCCACCTAACACTCATTCCCACTCACCCCCCACTCATCAACATGCATAGAGGAACCAACGAAAATGGAGGATGCTTCATGCTTGTTGATAAGTGGGGGGTGCGTGGGGATGCGTGGGTGCCTATATGCACTCCCCACTCACCAGCGTGACCATGAAGCCCCCCACCCTGAGGGGGCCGTGTAAAATCAGCCTAAGTGGGGGCTTCACAGACCAAACCCGGATTGCAGTGGGCTAACGTCTCGTTGGTTAACAACCTCATTTCCAATAAGCGTACTCCAGCATAGGCAACTGTACTAATCTCAATTGTGCCAGAAAGGCATGGGGAAATGGCATTTTCAAATTACCAGCCCTCAAATCATTCACTGTTTTATTGTTTAAAAGCAGCACTTAGAATTCCACCCATGAATAAATCTGCAGCCAGTGCAGCTCCCTAGAGCATCAGAGCAATGTACTTTAGAGACACAGTTCTACTTAATAAGCAGACAGCCATTTCCTCAATGTGTAGCTTCATTCATAGCACACTCCAGGAAGCCTGTGCTGAGCTGTGAAAGGCATAGATAACTATGGAAAGGTATATTTTGGAGAGGAAAGGTCATGCTCCTCTCTCAGGTGGGGAGCACTCTTGTTCACAGCTAGTCCTTGAGCATTCAGAGTCTACCCTTAGTTGCACATAATAATTTTGGAACTGGCACTCTGCATTACACAGTATTCCTGTATCAGGGGACTAACGTCCGAGATTCTTTAAATAAATAAACTGAAGTTTGAGTTAGTTATTTCTTGGCTTCCGAACTTTTACATTTTTTATTTATTTATTTCGTGACACTTTTAGCCCACTCCGTCCTGCACACGCAGCAGCTCAGGGCGTCTTACAAAGCAACATACCAAATATAAAACCATTCAATAATTAAAATCAAAAGCATAAAATTTATAAAACTCATTAAAGGCGAAACTAAATTTCTCCCCCCCACCCCCTTCCAAGCCCTCTCCACCCTCCCCGTCTCCCTCCCCAAAGGCCTGGCAGAACAGCCAGGTCTTACACTCCGGAAAGAGGGAAGGTCAGGGTCCAGGCAGGTCTCAGACGGGAGAGAATTCCAAAGCCTAGGAGTGGTCACCGAGAACGCCCTCCCCATCATCGCCATCTGGGAAACCCAGGGGACTTAGAGTCAGGCGTCCCCAGCTGACCACAAGGGCCGCACCGCAGCCCGAGGCATGAGGCGGTCCCACAAGTAAGCGGGGTCCTAGCTGTTTAGGGATTTATAGGTCAACACCAACACCTTGAATTAGGCCTGGAAGACAATAGGCAGCCAGTGCAGAGAATGGAGCACTGGTGTAATGTGTTCATGATGACTCGTCCCCGTAAGGAGATGGGCCGCCACATTTTGCATGAGCTACAGCTTCTGGACCATCACCAGGGGTAGTCCCACATAGAGTGCATTGCACTAGTCCAGTCTAGAGGTGATGAAGGCATGGACGTTGGTGGCCAGGTCAGAGTATGAGACATATGGCCATAGCCATTCTACCAAATGTAGCTGGCGAAAGGCGCTCCTCGCCACAGCCTCCACCTGGGAATCCAGTTGAAGCTGCGAATCAAGAAGCACCCGCAGACTACGGAACCGAGTAGCTAAAAGGGGGCAAACCCCATCAATGACAGGAGCCACAGCTCCTTCAGTCCTACCCACCAACATCACCTCCGTCTTGTCGGGTTTAAGCTTCAGATGGCTCACCCGCATCCAATCCCCCACAGCCTCCAAACACTGGGTAAGCACCAAGACTGCTGGGTCTGGCTCTGCAGAAAAGAAGAGGTAAAGTTGTTTATCATTGGTGTTCTGATGACAGCGTATACCGAACTCTCTCATGGCCACGCCCAAAGGCTGCATATACACATTGAACAAGAGAGAGGACAGAATAGAACCCTGCGGGACTCCAAACGTGAGGTTCTGGGGAGATGATGAATACTCCCCAAGCACCACCTACTGAGGTCTCCCGACCAGGAAAGAACAGAACCATTCAAGAACAATTTTGCCCAGTCCAGCCCGGTCCCACAGCCACCAACATCTCATGGTCAGCGGTATCAAATGTTGCCAACAGATCTAGTAGAATCAAAAGAGATGATCTGCCCTGATCTAATTCATGGCACAGGCCGTCAACCAAAGCCACAAGTGCAGTCTCAGTACCAAATCTAGGGTGAAAGCCAGACTGCTAAGGATCAAGAAAACTGACCCGATCCAGATGCCTCCGAAGCTGCCAAGCCACCACCCATTCAGTAACCTTCCCTAAGAAGGGAAGGCTAGAGACTGACCAATAGCTGGCAAGGGAGTCAATGTCAAGCGATGTTTTTTTGAGCAGAGGCCGCACCACCGCCTCTTTAAGGCAGCCCAGCACTCTGCTCTCCTTAAAGGAGGTATTGACAACCCTAGCCAGCAACGGTTCTAACATCTCCTGACAGGTCTTAACCAGCCAGGATGGGCATGGATCTAATTCGCCACCCGTGACTCTGACCACCCCAAGAACATCCGCCGCATCAGCAAGCAACGCCCACTGAAACTGATCCCATATAACCGGACAAGGTGGGGCCTCCATTACCTCAGGTTCTTCCACTGCTACAAGTGCAGCGTTGAAGTCGTGGTGAGTCCGGGCAATTTTATCTATGGAAAAGTCGACAAGCTTGTCACAACAAGCACTGGAGAGTCCAGTTTCAGGAGGAGAGAGGCTGGACTGACCAGCCTCTACACCACTCAGAAAAGCTCAGCTGGATGCAACTTCGTGGATGCTATGAGGGTAGCCTTCTTTGCTGCCCACACACTACCACAGCCTAGGCTCTTAAACTAACTCTATGCTGCAATCGGTAGGCTTCAGCACGAGTATGGTGCCACCATTGCTCCAACTGCTGTCCTTCCTGCTTCATCCATCGCAGGTCCCCTGTAAACCAAGGGGACCTGCGTTGCTGGTGCTCAGGAAGTGAACGCCTAGGAGCCGTTCTGTCAGTGGCCTTAGTCAGCAAGATGTTCTAAAAAGTTACGAGGTAATCAAGATTGGGGGGTATTTCCCCAAGAGCGTTCTCGAACCTTTCTGGTCCCATAGGTCTCCGGGGACGAACCAACCTACTCAGTTCAGCATCTCTCCAGGGGCAGACATGCACCAAGAAACTGGCCTAGAGGAGGTAATGGTCCATCCATGACCAGCTTAACACCTCCTCCACCACTGGATCCCCTGTCTCAAGGCCCGTGCAGAATATCAGGTTCAGGGTATGTCCCCCATCATGTGTCGGGCCAACAACCCTCTGAGACAGTCCAATGGTTGTCATGATGGCCATGAACTCATGCTCCCAGGACCGGCCTTACCGCGGGGCGGCTAGGGATGGCCGCCCAGGGCCCTGTGCTTGGGGGGACCCCACGGTTCAGGTGTGTGTAGAAATTTAATAATGGTTTTGGCTCACAAATCTGCATGCGTGAGTGTATGTGTGTTTGAGTTTGAATGTGTGTGTGTGTGTGTGTGTGTGAGAGAGAGAGGTGAGAGCATCATGTGTGTGAGTATGGGGATTGGGGGTGTGAGAGATGAAAGCGTGTGTAAGCTTGAATGGGGGTGTGTGAAAGAGAGGTAAGAGCATGTGTGAGAGTATGAATGTGTTTGACGTGTGTGTGTGAGAGATAAAAGTGTGTGTTTAAGATTGAATGAGTGTGTGTGTGTGAGAGAGATGAAAGCGTGTATGACAGTGTAAGCTTGAATGGGTGTGTGTGAAAGCGAGAGAGAGGTGAGAGCATGTGTGTGAGTATGAATGGGTCTGTGTGAAAGAGAGAGGAGAGAGTGTGCGTGAGTTGGAATGAGGGTGTGAGAGAGAGGTGAGAGCATGTGTGAAAAACCAAATGAATGAATGTGTATGAGAGAATGAAAGTGTGTGAGAGAGAGAAGGGTGTGTGTGTGGGTGAGTGTGTGTGCGCGCGAGGGGGAGTTGCTCCCTCTACCCCGCTCCCCCTCCCATGGCTGTTCCCCCTCACCCCCTGATGGCTGCCCCCACTCCCCCATGGCTCCTGGAGGGGGAAAGGGAGCCACCCCCCTGCCCAAGGAGAGGCCCAGCAGAACGTTCCTGCTGTCCCCTCCTGCCTAGCAACCTAAGCCTGTCAGCTTCCAACCCGGCTCCCAGAAGACCCAGGCCCAGCAGCAGCCGAGGTAAGGGCCACCCGACCAATACCTCTTCCTTCTCTTTCTTCATATGAACTCATTTATGCTGCTACACGCATCTATGGGGCTTTGGGAATAGGGTGGGGCCATCTGGTGGATGGTTTGGGAAGGGGCTGGAGGTGCTGTGGTCGTGGGGGAGTTGTTTCGTGTCTGATACGTTTAACTGGGTTTTTGGTGCTTTGGTGCTTGAGACCCTTAAATCCAAGAACTGGAAAGGGGTCACACCGACAAAGTTTTGCTGAGAGCTGTGTTTGGCTGCTCTGGGCCTGAGGTTCAGTTCCTCATCCCTGCTTTCATGGGGGGGTGCTGTGACTGTGTGGGGGTTGTTTGATTTATGTTTGATCAGCTGGATCTATGTTTGAACGCCTGTGTTGGAAGTGTAATAGGAGCCAGGGCTCCTGGGTTCTCGGGGAGGGAATTAGGGGCTAGTGGGTTAGTGCAGGGGGGACCATGTGTGGTAAAATGGAGGTTTGGAAATCCTGAGAGAGATGTCACTGCAAGTCATGCGATTTCAGTTGTGTTCAAAATGCTGGAAATGGGATGTGCGTGGTAAAATTGGCTGTGACTGGGGTGCTTTACAAGGAAATCTATAAACCCAAAACACAGGGACCCATCCTTCAAGGATGGGTCCCTGTGTTTTGCGTTTACAAATTATTTATTTTAAGCTTGATGTGCATGTAGACTGTGTTTTTTTCCATCCGATGTTAACCCTGGGAACTCCTTGCTGCTGTGTTTTGCCAGTATTTTGGGTGTTTCTCTGTGTTTGGGTTTATAAATTATTTATTTTAAGCTTGATGTGCATGTAGAGACTGTGTTTTCTTCCATCCAATGTTAACCCTGGGAACTCCTTGCTGCTGGGTTATGCCATGCCACTGGCCTACCGTCCCCCTGGCTCTGCCCCTAGGCCCGCCGGCCTTACTGCCCCAGTGCCCCATCAACATCAAAACCCACCAGCCGACCCTGGGAAAGCGCATGAAGCTGAGGGGGCCCCGCATTTTGTGTTCACCCATGGCCCCGCAATTTCTAAGGTTGGTCCTGCATGCTCTGCTCCCCCAAGATCGATGTCAGCATGGATGTTAAAGTCTCCCAGGACTAAAACCCTCAGAGACCACAAGACCACCTCTCACACCAATTCTGCTAGACCATGTAGGGATGCTGCCGTACAGGTGGGTGCACGGTATACCAGCAGTAGCCCTAATCCGTCTCCGGCCAAATCGATCACTAGATGGGCTCCCTCTATACCCAAGATAGTCTGCACTGGATATCTCCTCACAGACCAGGTATCCCTAAAAATAATGGCTACACATGATAGTATTCTGCTGCATTATACTGCATTCTGATTTTCAAGGTTTATTCCAAAAACCGAAGCGCTATAAGCTTAATGTCTTTGAAAAGAAAAGCTGTGGTCTTCATGAGTTTATCACAAGGCTTATAATTTTAAGCATTAAGAAAGAACTTTAAAATCATGCAGCTTGGCAATCCTGTCCGAAATCTACTTGTGAACTTGGATATAGGACTCTGGTTAGTCATGTTATACTACGATGCATTTCAAATACAGTGGGCTCATTTGGCATACCAATGAGTGAAGGAGATGGGACTATAGTGGCTGGGGGAGCAGTGCTGGAAATCCATTGCTGTTACCCAAGCAGAAACTATTCTGTAAGTAAATGGAGACCGGAGTGTCCCCTGACCTTGCTATTATTATGAACGTTAAATTCGATTTGAAATTAAATCCATTTTTTAAAGCTCTGGCTTGTACTACATTCTTAGGAATCTGGCTCACATCCATGTAAATCTGTAATCTTCACAAATGTTATAGTAATTACATATTCTTCTGCATCTGGAAATAGCTTGACTTCTATGTTCCAATTCAGTGTGTTTTGGGTTGCAAAACGTACCAATTTACAGTGAACTTAGAGGTCTACGGTGTGCCACTCCAGCTTTCTGGAAATTACAAATAGGTTGGTTTCTGTCAGTGGAAAGTCGAGCTTTAATATGTAGTGGAATCCAGACGTGCTGAATCCCACGTTAAGTCAATTAAATGTTCTAAATTTTGCAAGGGATAACCCCAACTTTCCTAATCGAATTTCCTAATATCTCTAAGCTGCTGCCTTGGAAGCCCTATTAAGTGGTAAGAATTTGCTAAGAGGCAGTTTACACATTTGCTTTCATCCTGCATACCATAGCAGGTTGAAAGAAAATAATTGGAGAAAATAATTCTACTGAATTAGGTAATATTTCCATTGTAGTTCAGTCCTACAATTTGAGTCTATAGAAATAAGAGGACTTTTTAAAATTCAGAAATATTTCACATTCATGCCTTAAGCAATAGTAAATGCTGCTAATTTGCTTTAGTGTCCAGCATTTAGGATATGCTAATAGTTCAAATCTATACTCACTCAGTATTAAATGTCCTGGATCTGGGGCTTAGCGGGATTCCCATCCCAGCCTGACCAAGCACTCTTTTCATTTAGGGCAGAAGGCTGGATTTGGCCCATTAAGCTGTGGTACAAAGGATGAAAAGCAGATGTGTTGCCTGCCACTTACTGGATTCTTCGCACTGAACCAGGACTTGCAGAGCAGGGGGAACGGGGAAGGTTTGGGTGGGGAGGGGATTCCTGTTTTGTATCACCTTTTCAACTAATAAGCAAGGAAGCTTTGACCTCTCCTGCAAGATCCCAATTCCTCTCTTTGTCAAATTTAGTGTCTTGGCACTGAATGATATGTTTGTTAGTTTGTTTGTTTGTTATTTGCACCAGCAGTACCTGGCACTGTATAATCAGTAGTTACAGAAAGGTCGCTACCCCCAGGGGGTTTACAATCTACGAGAGACAAGGGAGGGGGAGAGAAGGGAGAGGTGAACATGAGAAGAGACAAGGATATTTTCATGAGGTTGCAAAGTTGCAGGTGCACGTGCTTAATTTAGTTACAGGGAACTAACTTAGTAAGTTAGTTATAGGAAGAGTTTCTGAGTGCTAGGTGGGAAGAGGACACAAATTCACTCACGAGGAGCTAGGGAAAGCCTGACAGAAGAGGTAAGTTTTCAGGAGGGATTTGAAAATTGGAAGGAAGGGAGCAGAATGAATGTATCCAGGGGGGGCATTCCAGGCATGGGGGACAGCAAGAGAGAAGGGGCAAAGATGTTTAGAGGAGCAAGGGGGTCACGAGCAGGTGAGGAGGAGCGAAGCTCCCAGGCAGGAATGTGCTGGGATACAAGAGCAGAGAGCTATGGGGAAGCAAGGCCAAGAATGAATATCACTTCACTGTTTTTAGTGCATTGAATATTGTGTCTAGCTTTAATGAAGATTCATTTCAAATATTGTTTGTTTGTTTTTCATACTGGATAACATATGGCACTTGGTACTATAATCAGGTCTATTTAAGGTCTGTTTTAGATATAATTCTGATGAGTTGAAATGTTATGTCCCCCTAAATTTGGCTTAAGCAGACTCCACTTTAGCTAGCAGCTGATTGGGATTGTGCTTAGTTTCTGATTTTGTAACAGTCTTGCTATAAGATCTCAGGTAAGCCAATTAACCCCTCTCTGTGTAAATTAAGCTTTAAGTTTGGAATTTGTTTAGTACTACACAGCATCTCTGTATCAGCAAAGTACTTTGTGTAAATGCAAGTTTTAACAATAGAAATTGAAGACTTCCTTTTCTTCTTCATTTTTGCTATCAGGTACTTGGAACACCAAATGAAGATACTTGGCCTGGAGTACATTCCTTACCCCATTTCAAGCCAGGTGAGTTTCACGAAGAGATTAAGATATCCCTCTTTGCAGGAAATCACATTGCCTGCTATCCAACAGTTGCATTTTGAACAGAGCTTAGTCATTTGTGACTAGGATAACAACCCTTTTGCTAGTGGACCTCTGCAACATTGTTTGAAAACAATATGAATAGTGTCACAGACTATTGGATGCCTTCTGAGCATACATCAGTGTGTTCATATGAATATTTCACATTTTATTGAGTTTTAAATTTTAGCACATTATGACGAATGGCTTTTTATAGCCTATTTAATATGGCATCTTACATTGTTTATCAGTAAGTGGTTACACTGTCTATCAGTGGTGGGGGAATTTAATCATCAGAGAAAATAGTTCAGTTGATTGACTGCGCAGACACAACCTCTATAAATTATACTGTGCTTAAAGAGGTGGAAAGATTATAAGAAAAGGTACCATAGATGTTGGTGATAGAAGACATCCTCATGCTCTTATATCAGTCTGATCTTGTTCTTCTTAGTGTTTAGAATGAGCATGCTGTTTTCCTAACACTTCCTGAAGTCTACTTTTATACAACTGTGAAATGATGCCTTTATGATTTCCTTTGAACAACTATTTCTGTAGTTCAGTAGTGCTTATAATAGGCATTTTAACTTGATACTTAATAGGAACTGTGCACTGCCCCTACCTTGGAAGATTAGATGAAGAATGCATGATTAGTGTAGTTTTTCATGTCATTTTTTTCCTTGTGTTTTCCCATGGTCGTGGTATGTATGTTCATTTATATTTTGTGTGTGTGTGTGTGTGTGTGTGTAATATAATACTATTATAGACACACACATGCTTAAAATATCCCATTGTCTAACTTTGAGGTTAGGTTGAAGGGGAAAAACAGGAATGTTGTTTTCCTTTAAATTAAAAAAAAGTAAACATGAAGTAAAGTGGGTAGCACACCAACCACTTTCATAAGCCAGACTTAAATCATTATGCTTCATACTTGCTTTTCAAACTTTACAGCTTGACTTATGAAAGACATGGTTGACTTTTTTTGCATACTGGGCACCTGTAGGACTTCTCTCTTCTGTGGATTCCCTGATAGCCAATTGCCTGACAACCCAGTTCTGTGTGGATTCTTTGATTTTTTTCCTCCTTCTTAAACATGGATTATGACAAATGAGGAAAAAGTAAATATTAAAAAATCACCTTCAGCAGCCCCCACCATTTAGTGCTTTGTCATCATTGATAGATAATTTTTAAAGAAGCTCATTCAAATAGCTGAATAGGGACAAATCATGCCCTTGGGTTCAATTAATGTAAAAATAACCCCACATGCTCTTGAAACACAAATATGCTTCCCACGGTTCAGTCAATTCCAAAATGGTTCCTACATAATGGGAGCAAAGGATGTGTATAATATTCTCTCAGACTAATCTGCTTCACAGGGTTGTTGTGAGGACTAAAAGTTGTATTAAATTGTTCTTTGTGAAGTGCTCCAGGTGCCATGGAAGGGGGCATTATATAAAAATAAAAATGACTATTGTTGTTGTTGTTACAGATTTGCGTGAATTCATGAAATCTGAAAATATCTCATTGCTTCTGTTTGAGATTGCGTTTAGGAAGAAAAACCATTAAAAATCAAACAGGAAAGAGACTGTATAACACCTCCCTCGTGTAACTCAGGCTTGAATTCCTGACCTTTCAATTTTCTTTGCTAAAGTCTTTGATTGGAGCTACATAAGTAGCTACAGCTTACAGTTTTTAATCTAGCCCCTAGAGCAGTGGTTCCGAAACTCTTTGCCTCTGTGATGCCATATCGAATTTTAAACATATTTCCAATGTTTAGTCTAGTAAGAGAAGATTAAGGGGAGACATGGAAACAGTCTTCAACTATCTAATGGGCTGCCACCAAGAAGACGGCAAGGAACTATCCTGCATTGCTACAGAGGGCAGGACTAGAGAAATAATGAGCTCAAGTGAGAAGAAGGTAGATTTTAGTAAAATATTAGGAAAAAACTTCCTAACAGTAAGAGCTGTGACACAATGGCACAAGCTGCTCTAGTGAGGTTGTAGGCTCTTGATCACGGGGTTTTCAATAAGAGGTTGGACAGCCATCTGTCAGGGATGTTGTAGCTCTGCTCATCCTGCATCCAAGCGTGGGGAGGCAGACCAGATGACCCTCAAAATCCCTATAACTCTTAAGTTTCTATGACGCAGACAGCAACAAAATGTGCAAAATATACCAAATATCAGTGAAGATTGTGACTCCATCTGCAGATAGTGTGACCCATGTGGGAAGCGTTGCCTTAGATAAGCACATTTCATAGTACAGCGCTCCACTTGTTAAATAGCTTGTTGTTAGAGTGCTCTAGTAGCACTGGCACTGTGACTCATAGGGTGAAAACAGACATGACGCTAACCACCCTTGGTGGTTATTTATGCATGTTGCAGGGCTGTATTGGTGCCCTATTCAGCCCTGAAACATGCATAAATGACCACCAAGGGTGGTTAAAGGGTGGTTAGTGTCATGTCTGTTTTCACCCATAGATATGCTTCCTACCAAGTGAACTCAGCCTAACCCCCTCTCTCCCAACCACAGGTTTGGTGGTGGTGGTGAAATGAAAAACTCTTTTGGGTTTTGGTGTGTAGTAATATTGAAGCTTCTACTGAAGCTTTTCCCACAGGCAGACTTTTAAAGGGTTTATTTAAACGCCTGGTGGACTTTTGAATGCATGCTTAGCACTGAGATCACTCTGTCGAATTTCCCAGTCAGGGCACTGATAGGGTTTCTCTCCTGTGTGAATTCCTATTTTTTGTTTTGATTTTGTTTGTAAAGAAATCAATTTAAAAAAAATCAAATAAATCAATTATAAAAATAGGCTTGAACTCTTGACCTGCCAATTTTCCCTTCAAAACTCTCACAGAGATAGGCCATTTTGAAAAATAGTACAAGCTCTGTAAGCCAAATAGGAGCTAGGAAGAGAAGGTTGCTCAGGATGTGGAGAGGAAGGAGTGTGTTCAAATCATGGGTCTATGCCATGAATCATCCCATATCTTTGAGCCGCATGCCCTCATCTCTACTCCCTTCACCTGAACTCCCTCTTTCAGAGCTAGGGTAGGGAATGGATCCATGCGCTAGATCTAGGAATTTGAAATGGGCCCAAAAAACCAACAACCAGAGGTTCCCCACTTCTGTTCTACCACGAGATCTATATGAACAACTTCTGGGTCTTTCTTTTTAATTCAGTCACACAGAAGGGCTTTGCTCACATAGTTCCCTGCATTGACAGTGTAGCTCAGTAATTATGCTTTGGTGCAAGAAAGTCCCTCTTTCCCTCACATGTCAAGGTGGGACTTTAAAACCTTACATCTAGCATCCTAGGGATGACAGGCACACAATAACCAAGACTAGATTGTCATGCCTAAAGCATGACATCTGGTCACCTTAGTTTGTGCTGTGCAAGATCATTGACCATTGCAGAAGGTTTTTTTAATGCTTTGAGCCCTTATTCACTTCCTTCCACACCCATTCCCAGTGACTGGTTACTATAACGTATAGTGCAGTAACTTATAGGGGGTAGTAAATCTTTTAATGTATCTTTTTCCAGCTTTCAACAAGTAATCTTTCTTTAAGTGGGGAACTCTTTATCATATCAGCTCTCCAGAAGAACAGCTTTTTCTAGCCTGGTTGCAATAACGGTCTATATTTTGGAATTAATGAGTTCAGTGATTTTGTCTGGCCCACATCTAAACTCATGTTGCATCTCTAAAAATGGACAATCTCTAGTATTAGTAACCTCTTAATATGAATGGAGTAATATCTTCACAATTCCATCTCGTATGCCAACCTCATAATTTGATCTGTGCTATAGTAGTCACTGTGGTTTTTCTGTTTATTTTCCATGTAGTAGAGCAGAAATTTGGGTAGTCCCAGTGACTTCTCCCTGTGATCTTCTTGTCAAATTCAGTTCTGAGAGATTTCAGAAGTGCTGTCTTAAAAACAAAATATGGTTGCATAAGAGTTGAAGTGTGTTATATACATCACCTGGTACACTTGCAGGCTGTATTGTAACCAAAAGGATGTAGTTTTATCCCTTCCATAAATTAATTTCTCCTTTAATGAAGTCTGTAAAATTAATATTTTGTGATAAATACTAATCATTTCAGTTGACCTGTGCAGCCTGCTTTACCACAGTACAATGAGGATAAGGATGCCAGCCTTAGCTACTCTTAGTGAAATAATTAAAATGTCAAGTCTGTGTTTTGTAATTAAAAAAGTATACAACTTAAAAATTATAAGGATGCAAAGGTTTTGTGCTCTAGCAGGACATGGCTTATATTGACCGAATGAATACCAATCAAGTTGCTCCAGCAAGAAATGCAGGAGAAGCTGGGCACTCCCGTGCCGGAGGACCAGGAGAAGACAGTTGCATCACTTCTCATGCTCCTGCTTCAGCCAGGTACCAGGGATTTTCCTGTACCTCCATGGTTCCGGCAGACCTGGCTGTAGGATAAGCTGCAAGTCTAGCACACGTTATTTTGCCTTCAGTGTTTCAGAATGGAACAAAGGTGAATGATGCTATTTGCTTTGGGCCAAGTGCTTTGGAACAAAGCATTATGCAAATCACTTACTACAACAAAAATATTGACATGAATTAAATTAAATATGTGTGTTTGTGTATGCAGGATGGCATGATGAATCACTGAAAAAGTAAGCTAGTAAATGTGAAAAGTAAGAGAAATTACTATGGGTAATTTCAGACGTGATGGGCCTGGAGGCCCGCCACGCTAAACCCTGAACAGGGATCCGTCTCGGATCCCGGTCTGTGATCAGGCCGTCCATCCTTTAGATGTGCCGGCCTGATCGTTGAGGGGAATCGGGGAGGGGGCGGGACTGCGCGGTGTGGCTAGACGGCCCTCCCCCGCACTCTCCCAGCCACCCGCCCTCGGGGAGACGGGCAGGCGCAGCGGCCAATGCGTCTGCTGCACCCAATCCTGTCCCGCGGTCGGGACCACGATCCGGGCTTGGCTGAAGGTAACAGACATTAACTTTGGCCCATCCCAGAATGTGGCCAATCTGACCACGGTTCCGGCCCTGAGGCCCGGACCTGTGGTCAATCTATCCACGATTCTGGACCTCCGGCTGGCCGGAGGTCCAGAACCGTGGTCAGTTTGATCCCGGCTGGGTGTTCACTGTGGTGAACATCTGGCCAGGAGCAAACTGGCATGCACGGCCTTACCGCCACCACAGGGGATCCACTGTGGTGAACAGCAATTTCGTCACGTCTGAAATTACCCTATGTCTAGCTATTTTTCGTATTACCTTATCTGGTGGTGGTGGTGGTGCTGCTGCTGCTGTTGTTGTTGTTGTTAATTTATTTATATAGCGCTAGCAGTGTACCTGGCACTTTACAATCAGTAGTTATAGACAGGTCCCTACCCCAAGGGGCTTACAATCTAAGAGACAAGGAAGGGGGAGATGGGGGAGAGGTGAAAATCGGGAGAGACAAGGATATATTCATGAGGTTGAGAAAATGCAGGTGCATGTGCGTAACTTAGTTATGGGAAAGAGATTCTGATGAGGTGGGATGGGGCAAGGATGCAATTTCACTAATGATGAGCCAGGGAAAGCCTGACGGAAGAGGTAGGTTTTCAGGAGGGACTTAAAATTTGGGAGGGGGAGAGAGCAGAACGAATGTATCCAGGGAAGGACGTTCCAGGCATGGGGGGCAGCAAGAGAGAAGGGGTGAAAACTAAATTAGAGGAGCAGGGAAATTGCAATCAGATGAGGGTGGGGGCAAAGGAGGAGTGAAGCTCTCAGTCATGTAGGAATTAAACTTAAGTCTTCATGACCAGCACTGTACAGAAGAGTTCTAAAATATGTGGAGGGAGTTTATTTTATTTTTTTCTTTCTTTAAAAAAGAAAAGTGTAATGGGCTTTTGTTTGGTGCTGTATTTTACTTGGGGGGGGGGGGGAAGTAATGTATATTTTGTACAGTAGGTGGCAGCCAAGAAACTGGTTTAATTCTCCTTGACTCCAGCATGTGTGCCTGTTCTTTCAGTTTTGCAGAGGGGACACTGGAAAATAAATTGACAGTTGGCATTTAGTGAAATGTAACAGTCTTGTTATTTTTAAAATGGCCATTGTGTTGGATTTGTTTTTGTTTCCCCGTTACAGAGGATGGATTTTGCCAGCTATGACCACATACCAGCCATAAAAAGGCTGTACTGAAGGAGGAAAAGAAAGAAAAAAGATAAATGCCAGGTGGTAAATGGTCATTCAGTATTCTCACCATTTCCATCAGGGTACATAGAGTGCTCTTTGTTCTTCAGCCCTCCTCCACCTCTGTAAAGTATGCAGATTTGTGAGCCAAAACAATTATTATCCTAGCTGTAAGCTATTTATATATATAGCATCTCTCCCTGAGACTTTCCGAACACCCTTATTTCCCATTGAGTTACAGAGAAGTTGAGGCCCCATTACAGCATAAGGCCTTCCCCTCCACCCCTTCCTTTCCTGTGTATATGATGTTGTTATTATTATTATTATTATTAACAAGCATTTATATAGCGCAAGCAATGTACCTGGCGCTTTACAAAGATGCGTATTTAGCTCGGAGGTCCCTTTGCCTTACTTCATATGAGAGGTTGTAGTCCACCACCACTGAAGTCAGTGGCTCAGTTTCAGGATTGAGTATTGCACCCTGGGTACTCTTAGTAAAATAATGAAAACGTCAAATTGATGTTTTTCTGAAAAAATATTTTTAAAATATATGGCTGCAGAAGTTTGGTTTCATACAGCACAGGTGACATTAACCTCACCTGCCTAAAATGTGCCACATAAAGATGGTGAGATGCATTATGGGATAAATCCAGGGCATGGAGCATCCCACACTTCCTCTGCAAGAATTCCAACTCATGGCCTCAGCTGACAAAATTGAAAGAGATTCCTTATTGATCTTATTCTTCTAAAAACCAAGAAGTAAATACTTTCCATTGACAGTTTTCCTTCTGATTTTCACATGGATCAGACTTTTATTTCCTTGGTTCCAAAGTAAAGTATGTGGAACTTGAAATAGACATGCCAAATTTAAAAACTGGCTCTATGTATTCAAGACTTTTAAGAGTTTATTAATTTTACAACTAGAATCTTTTTTCTTGGGAACTTTCACAGTGCAGCACAGGGATCTGGCCTGGGTCTGCTATTCTTCCATATTTTCTTCCAGATGAAGAAGTGGAGAGTATACTTATTAAATGTGCAGAAGACACAAAACTTGGTGGAGGGATTATAAACACTTTGGAAGATAGAACTAGAATTTAAAATGATCTTGATAAATTGGAGAATTGGGCTGAATACAATAAATGAAAACCAATAAATATAAATACAAAGAATTACACATAGGTAAGAAAAAAACAAATATGAGAATACAAATTGGGACACAATTGTAGGCAGCAGTGCTTCTGAGAAGGTTCTTAGCGTTTTAGGGAATCACAAATTAAATATAAGCCAGCAATGTGATACTGTTGCAAAAAGGGGACATGCCCTCTGGGTTGCATTAGCAGAAGTATCTAAGGCATAAGAAGTAGTAGTGTCACTCTACGTACTGTAGTAGTTGTTTATGATAGCAATACTATGATATACAAGTCTTTACCTAGTATTCCTATACTTATGAGCAAGGTGTCAGCAGCCTGTTTTTGTTTGTTGTTGGCTGGTGTCTCCACCTACTACAGTGTCAAGAACCTTTTTTCAGGTTCCTGTAGACCCACTCAGATATTCTCCTTTGGCAACATCAAATCTTTCAAGCTGACAACATGCTGGAGAGTTAACACATTTGCATTGGTTCTGTTGCTCTCCTGCTGAAAAGCAGCTATCTTCTGACCATCTATGAATGCCTGTAGGGTATTTAAAAGAAAGCAGCTGGCCCACAACTCTCAGAAGTGTTAATGGGATGCTGGCTGACTGAAAGCTCTGAGCAGCAGCAATGTAGCGAAAGTAGGGTTTGCCATGTTGGTCCCAAATATAGGCAATAGAGACAAAGTAGGTTTTATTTTATTTTTTAAAAAGTTTTTATTGTAATTCTTAATACAAACAAGTGTGATCCATTGACCGTTACATACTAACTCCTGTATGATGGGCATCCAGGTCCTTTTGAAATGCTGAAGGTTATCATGTAGGCCTGCATGCAATTTTTCCATAGTAAACATAAATCTTAGTCTGTTAATCCATTCATCCAAGGAGAGCTCCAATTCAGATTTCCAGTGTTTTACTATGACATAAGCTGCAAATTCTTTACCTCAGGAAAAAGGCCCAGTAAAGCCACCTCTGGTTTAAAGGGGATTACGGATCCCATTATTTTATTTGCCACCTTCCAGACCTTAATCCAGAATGACTGCACCTTCCAGCAATCCCACCAACAATGTCTCCAATGCCCTACTTTTCTTTAAAGAAGCTGACAGAGATGTAACACAAGTATGCAGGGCAAACTATAACACAGGGTTCCTGGCATGACTGGACAAAACTTAGCTATTCAGTCATACTGTAAGATTGCTGTTGTAGCAGCCTTACAAACAGCTACCTAGCTTATTGAGTTGAATTAAAAGCAGTAGCCATCTCTGGTAGCTGAACCTAGAAAAGATAGTTGGTAGCAGGGGTGATATTCTAACTAATCCGCAACCAGTTCTATAAGAGCTGAATGCATCACTCCCTACCCCATATATTCGGGTAGGATTTTAAACAATTGGTTCTGCCAAACTGGGCTGAACTGACGGGATAGCATCCCTAAATGATCAAGAATTCAAGTCTAGTCTTTGTAATGAGTTTTGATTTCTTTAAAAACAAACACAAACAAAACAATAGTAAATTCAGCCCATCCTCATTGCACTGGGATATGAGAGAATCCACAAAAATCTCATCCCTCAGACAATCTGGATATCCTATTTGTGTGCATAGTACAGCTTGCTGAGGGGAAGGAGGGGTGGAAAGTGCTGTAATAGAACTTTGAAACAAAGACTGGCAAGGTAAAGGTTCAAGTTCAGCTTATGGAAGCTTCCTTCCATTTTTTAAGATTGCTTTTTAAATAAGTTTATTTTCAGCACAACTTCGAATTTGGGTACTGGACTATTTTTAATGTGCATAAATTTAAATAAAATAGCATGCATGAATTTTATTCAAATTATGTCCTCCATCAAGGGTGATGAAAATCTCCCCCTTGCCAATTCTTCCTGTTTGACAGCTCTGCAATTCTATTATCTCTAGTCCCCTACAATGC
This sequence comes from Sphenodon punctatus, assembly GCA_003113815.1. NCBI lineage: Eukaryota > Metazoa > Chordata > Lepidosauria > Sphenodontia > Sphenodontidae > Sphenodon > Sphenodon punctatus. The sequence continues at coordinate 1,631,656 of QEPC01007042.1, forward strand.
CCACACCAGGTGCATCTTCTGATCCACAAACTAATTAATTCAGAAAAACAAACAACATAAACTTTATTGGCACTGGAGTAAATAAAGATAGGAGTAGAGGGGTTGAGGGGAAGGATTGGGAAAGCAAAAAAGAGGGAATGTTATCAATCTACTATAGAGTCCAGATTTACACCTCTGCTTAGCAAAAATAGCACTTCAACTCACCAGTCTTTTGGTTTTGTCCCATATAGTCCACTTTTCCGTGATCACTCCAGGCCACTGACTGGGAAATTGGGACACAGTGAAACCTCCCTGGGGTAGCTAATATAGGAATGGTTTGTCTAGGAGGATGATCCTGCTTGACTGTCCCCATTCTTGTCCAGGCCTCACCACTCCTGGCTCTCTGGAGCTGAGCCCTGCTGTTCTCTTCTTTGTTTCTTCTGTTGGCTGACAGGCTAGGTCAAGAGGCCTCTCTTGTCCTCAGGTTCTGGGCTGGGGACTGTTACCTGATCGCTTTAGTCTCTATAAGGAAAGCCTGGGATTGAGAGGAATACTCTCTCTGCCTCATGCTTCCCTGTGACATACACCTCTCCCTCCTTGAAACAAGCCAGCTCCTCATCCAGGGGTGTAGTTAGGTTGGTATGGGCCTGGTGTGGAAGATGGAACAGCCCCACCTTCTTCCAGTGCCAAGGGATGCAACTTCAGGAGACAGGCAGTATAGAGATATAAATAAATAAAACTGTGCCGGAAATGTGGACCTCCCAGGCTCATGGTCCCAGTACAGCTGCATTGTCTGTCCCTGTTGTAGCTATACCCTTGTCCTGCCTTCTGCTTCCCTTCTGGGACAGAGGTCTCCTCCCTCTTCCAGTCTTCCCTGAAACACTGATTTTTAGGAGGAGAAGCCTGCTTCAAAGCACATGATTGTACCGCTGAATGTAGCTGATCAGGGGAAATCCTGGTTGGGTGGGCTGTGGTGGCTCAGGTGGTAGAGCGTGTGCTTTGTGTATATAAGGTCCCAAGTTCAATTCCCAGCATGTCCGATTCTGGATCTCTGGTAGCACGTCTTCAGGTGAGGCCTCTCCTGGAGACCTTGGAGAGCTGAATTTGAAACCTTGCTGCTGTGTCAGGTTGTGACAATACTGGGCTAAGATAGACCATTGGTCTGACTCAGTTGGGCAGCTCCTTGTATCCTAGAGGAAAGGGATTTCATTAGCATTTATCAGACCTCAGTTGGAATACTGCATCCAGCTTGGGGCTGTACACTAAGCAGGATATTGACAAACTAGAGAGAGTTCAAAGAAGAGTGATGGGAGGGGCAGAATGCAAGGCATAGATGACATTTTAAGGTACCTTTCAGCTCTAAAATGCTCTGATTGTATCGATGCTCTGTAGTCAAGCAAGAGTTTGCATGTTGAACCAGAACCTTATAAACTATCCTAACAAACTAGACTCAGTTTCTACCAGTCATGAATTAGCAAGCTGAAAGAAGAATAAATTATTCGAATAGAAAGTACTGACAAAAGAGATTAATGATGAGAATGCTAGCATCCGCTCAAAGACTTTGAAGTTATAAGCTTAGCTGCTTTAAAGTGTAAAACAGTGGAAAGTAAACAGAAAGTTATACTAATGCTTACTGTGCTTAAAAAAATACCAGGAGCTTAATTAAATAGCTATGGAATTCAGAATAACTAAATAGACTTTAAAGCTAATTTTATCTTGCATTCAGATTTAGGTAACTAAATTTTTATGGTGTGATTAAATAAAAACTGGGGTTAATCACGTTTTACTAGGTGTGTCAAGTTGCTGCTTTCTTGCAGTAGATGCAGCCCTTTTTGCCATACATTGTATATAAGCAATGATTTCAGAGACAGGAGATTCCCTGACCTTTTAACATATGGCTGGATGACTGAACAACACATGTTTGCTCCAATGTATGCCCTCCACCAAAATACCTCCATTTGTAAATGTACTTATCCAGTCTATTAAGTTACTTCTTGTCTTGATGTTCATCAGCAGTATTATTTTTATCTATGTAGTTAACCATATGCCACAAGTGAGAGAATCTCTTCCAAACTCAATTCCAAAAAGTTGTGCGTGTTATCTTCCCACACTATTGGCTTTAAATGTTTTTATGGATTGTAAGCCGCCCTGGCCAGAAGAACTCAGCGGGTGGTGCAGGGGAATTGTTTTTTGTTCCCCCATGACCTCTCGTGTAGAGTCCTGCAGGGTTCTATTCTGTCCCCTTTCCTGGGGATGAGCCATCTGAATCCTGATAGATGGAGGTGATGCGGGTGGGTAAGGCGGTGGGGTTGGTGTCCCACATCGTTGATGGGGTGTGCCCTCTACTGGTTCCTCAGGTCTGTATTCTGGGGGTGCTCCTCGACTCTCAGCTCCGCCTGGATGATTGGGTGGGGACTGTAGTGAGGAGTACATTTCATCAGTTATATCTGATATGGTGGCTTCGGCTGTACAGCTCAGACTGTGACCTGGCCGCCATCATCCATGCTTTCATCACCTCAAGATTGGACTATTGTAACATGCTCTATGTGGGGCTACCCATGGTGACGATCCGGAGGCTGCAACTGGTGCAGAATGTGGCGGCCTGCCAGTGCTCCGCTCGATGCACTGGCTACCTATAGTCGTCCGGGCCTGATTCACGGTGCTGGTGCTTACCTATAAACAGGGCCGGCCCCAGGGTTTGTGAGGCCATGTGCGAAGCCTAATTTGAGGAGGGGGTGAGCTTAGCCAGTCTGGCCTCCAGGGCCTGTTGCTTCTTGCTGCCGGTGCCGCCTGTGCCGTGTGCGCACATGCAGTGTGACCAGTCCAGAGCTGCTGCTATCACACACACAAGACACCCAAAATGCAGCTAACTTATTATGCGCATTATGCCATGAAAAGGGACATATAACTAGTTCATTTGCACCCCTGCCCCCATAATCAGTTCATGCTGCTGCCCCCACCCATAACAATTTAATTTGCGTGAATTGATTATATGGGGAGTGCCAATGAACTGGTTATGGGGTGCGGGTTTAAAGACAGTATTCCTGTTAGCAATAACTTCATTAAGAAGAGTTAGTGAAATAGCAGCCATAATAATCTCAGAACCATATTTGCAGATTTATTTTCCAAGACAGAATAGATATTGCTTTACATCCTAAATTCCTACCTAAAATAGTATAAGTAAGACAGTTGTGAGAATGTGGCCCTTTTTATACGGGCCTCTCCCAGTCGTGAATACGCAGATTTCTGTGTGTTCATGGATGGGGGCGCCCCATGTGAACGACGCAGTGCATGCGCCCATGGTGCGTGGGGGTATGTGCGCGTCCGCCTAACATGCATCCCCACTCACAGACACCCCCTTGTCCCCACGCAAGGAGCAACCGGGGGAAACGGTGGTTACTATGTGGATGTGGGTGAGTGGGGGATGCGTGTGCAGCCGTGTGCATGCCCCACCCATGCACTGGCGCGCCCACGGACTCCCCACCCAGAGGAGCCATGAGGAGCCATCATGTGAGGAGCCACTCGAAGAAGAACAGAAGGTTGCTACCTTTAAACAAGGTTCTTTGAGATGGCATTGAACGTTCTCACAACACCCACCCGTCTTATATTTCAAGAAAGGGTTGGAAGGAACTGTCATTCTGAGGGGGAGAGTGCTTTTTATACTAGAGGAGCTCGAGAGCATCATGTGGTCTGTTATTTGAATAGGGTGAGCATGCAGAACCCAGTTGTGAGAGTGTTGGGACCATCTCGAAGAACCTTCTTTACAAGGTAGCAACCTTCTGATCAGCACATGGGGAGGAGCTGTTTGTTAACAAACAGTTTTATCTCCTAGTCCCATCAGGTGTACCTCCTGCTGCTGCTGCTGCAGCGCTACTAGGAGGGAGAGGCAGGTGAGGGATGGGGTCTGGAACCAGGGAGGGAAGGAAGAACAACTTATTGGGGGAGAAGCTGGCTGCAGCCTGCTGCCCAGCCAGGCAAATGCGGGGCCCCAGCTAGCCGTGGGGCCATGTGCGGCCGCAAATGCGGCACATGCCTGGGACCGGCCCTGCCTATAAAGCCCTACACGGTTTGGGCCCTACCTATTTGCGGGACCACCTCACTTCCTGGGCTCTGTATCAGTCCTTGTGGTCCACTGGAGGCACTTTTCTCTAAGTCCCCTGGGTGTTACGGGTGACAACTATGGAAAGGGCATTCTCGGTGGCCGCACCAAGGCTGTGAAACTCCTTTCTGGCGGAGGTCCATGTAGTCCCGGACCTCTCCTCTTTCTGACGTTTGTGTAAGACCTGGCTGTTCCACCAGGCTTTCACCTAAACAGATGGGTAGGGTTGAGGGGTTGAGGGGTTTAGGAAGGAGGGTTTTTTTTCTTTTTGTTTTATTTTGGGGCACCTCATTATGTGTTCTATATTGTTGTTTTAATTTTTTAATTGTATTTTATATTGGCTTTTATGGTTATGTTAGTCGCCCTGAGCTGCTATTAGAAAGAGGGGGCAGGATAAAAATGTAATAAAATAAAATAAAATAAAATATAAACTGAATACATAGATAAATATATTTTATTCTCTATAATGCTATTTTCTATCTTATGGAAGCCTCGTCTACTTGAGTTCTAGAAAAATATGGTGCTGAGGCAGTGCCTTCTTCCATTATAAATCACATGAGAATTACGTTGAAACACCGAGTAGCACAATCTGCTACAGCAAGTATATACTGCTACCTGGCCAAAGGCTTTGCCATTGACCTTCCTAAATCTCCAGCTGATAAAGCCTGATAAAGCCGATTTCCAATGGAGACGGGAAACTACCAGCACTCCCATGCAATTTGCTTTGAGACTGTCACTTAGCAACTAATTGTGGCCATTTTTATACATATCTGCCTCAGAGAAGATACTGGCAAGGCCATAAGAACATAAGAAATGCCATACTGGGTCAGACCAGTGGTCCATCAAGTTTAATATAATAAGTTTATTGTGTTACTTTGTTTATGTAAAAACAAGTCTCTTTAAATATATGTACGTAAAACATGTTATGTAATAACCAAGTAACCAAATACAATATATAAACTTGCAGCTGTGACTGACAGCGTAACTCAGACATTCTTTCCTATAAGAATTCCCCCAAACCTATGTCTCCCCTACCATCCCTGACTCCTTTTTAGTCTCCTGGGTGAGCCTCTGGCCTTTAGCTGCCAGAGGTCTTATTCAGTACCTTTTAATACATTTTTGCCTCTAGCTACTGTGGCTCCTTAAACTCCCATGTAATATGCCCCGTTGGCCTGGTGTCAATAGATCAATCCCTCCAACACTCAGCATCCTGTCACTGACAGTGGCCATTCTCAATCACTTTGGAGAAGTACCCAACAGATCATAATGGAGTGATCGATTCCCTCCTCCTCATTCCCATCTCCAAACAGTCAGAGCTTACCTCCTCAAACTACTTGGCTAATAGGTTCATTAATGAACCTATCCTCTAAGCACCTATCAAATCTTTTTTAAACCCAGCAATGCTACTGGCCTTGACCACACCCTCTGGCAACAGGTTCCACAAGGTTCCTCAAGGTGCATTGAGTTAAAAAAATACTTTTTGTTTTAAATCTGCTTCCAGTTAATTTCATAGAGCGTCCCCTAGTTCTAGTACTATTTGAGAGGGCAAATAATAATTGTCTATTTACATGTTCCATGCCACTCATGATTTTATAAACTTCTATCATATCCCTTCTCTGTCATCTCTTCTCCAAACAGAAGAGCCCTAACCTATGATACCCTGGATCATTTTGTTGCCCTTTTCTGTACCTTTTGCAGTTCTACTAAATCAAAAGTGGGCAAACTGTGACTCCAGAGCCTCATATGGCTCTTTGGCTCCATTGTGGCTCTCGGGATTGTGAGACTTTGCCCACACCTGTACTATATCTTTTTTGAAATAGGCAACCATAGCTGCACACAATATTCAAGGTTCAGTCACACCACAGATTTATATACTGACTTCATATTTTCTTTCTTGTTCTCTATCCCTTTCCAAATAATTCCTAACATTCAGTTTGTCTTTTTGACTGCTGCTGCACACTGAACTGAGGTTTTCAATGAATTGTTCACAGTGACTCCAAAATCATTTTCCTGAGTGGTAAACCCTAATTTAGAACCCAGCATTGTGTATGTGTACTTAGATTATTTTTCCTTATGTGAATCATAGTACTCATCAACATTAAATTTCATCTGCCATTTAGTTGCCCAGTCTCCCGGTCTTGCAAGATCCTTCCATAACTCCTCGTCTGCTTCGATCTTAACTACCTTGAATATTTCCTAATGGAGCTGTGAATATGATTCCATTGGACAGGAAGGAAGGGCAGTCTGTTCTAGAGTATGAGTGGTCACCCTCTGATTCCCCATGTGATTAATTTCAAGCACATTGATTAAAACAGCACTTGCTGCTTAGTCCAGTCTCTCATCTTTTACTAACCTTTCTCCCCTCAGAAAAACATCAAACTCTTTTGTTCATGAAAATTGATGATACGTGATAAAGTTCTTATCGAATGCAAAATAACACAACAATGGCTAACTTGGAGTTGAATGTCGATGAGGAGACATTATGGTCTGTAGTACTTAGGCTGTTGTTTGAGTTCCATCAGAGAAGGGTGGGAGAAAGAACGTATGCTTAACAAACACTGAAATATACCCACGTGTGAAAATGATTTTTAAATGGTCTTAACGTTGCTGTCAAAATTCAAGTGACATATCTGTTCAAATCTGAATCCAACATCCTTCCAACAATTTTGCTAGCCAAGTTGTCAGCTTTGACTTGCTGGAAAAAGGATTGTTTCCCTTTAAATTGTTTCCCTTTATTTCAGTATTTTGATAAAAATTTAAGAATGCACAAATATCTACAATATTTGAAAATCATGCTTCTCCAGTATTAAAGAAAAGTTGGTAGAAATAAATAGAACTGGAACAGGGAAAGCAGCTACTATTTTTCATGACGAGTAAGCATGCAGCACCATCTTCCGGAATAAATTTAATATAGAATGATAGTATTTCAGTGCTGGATAATTGTCTTGTACTAGTTGCAACAAATAGCATTTCCTGTTTATAGCCACTGGAGGGATTAGAAATTACCCTTCAGTTGTGCTACCCTAGAATTTTTTTGATTTAAAAAAAAACAGCAGTGTGTTACTTGTGGCCAAACAGTTGTCAGTGATGAGCACTAGCTGTGTTTTATGGGGATTTCTTTCCAGAGAACTGGGTTTCTGCCCCCATAACATTATACTCAATGCTAAAAGATCCTAAATTGATTAAAGAAAAGGTTGTATAGAAAAACAGATTATGTTGTATCCCAATAGGAAAAGCGAAAACTGCAAGGTAATTGTTTGTCAGTGTGTTTCTTACATCCTGTACAGGTATTTCTTTCCAAGTTGGTACAGGCTGAAGGTAAAAAAGTTGCCTCAGAGAGGAATTAAATTTTCCCCTGTATACCTAGTCCTAGGTGATTTGGGATTAAGATGAAAAGAAAGACGGTTGTGTTGTCTAGAGATGGCAAAGCAACTATTCAATGGACTAAAATTAAGTAGCAGGGTTCAGTTTGCATGACTCTGTGGAGGAGATGGTGGGGGGGCAGGGGCAGTGCTTAGGTGGACCATAGCAGGGAAGAACACCTGCCTATTTGTTGTGCTCCCCATGAGGGACCTGCAGGATCCCAGCCCGTATATTAACATCCCTTTTTGTAAAAAATGTGAATATGTGATTGTAAAGGGCCAGCATGTCACCAAAGATTACTTCAAACACTTTTTAATTGACAAAAATGTGTATTGGGTTTCTTTAATTATGAGTCTGGAATCACGGGTTGGAGGTCCAAACCCCCACTTTACCGAGTTTGAGTGATTCGGTTTCCCTTGCGCGCAACCCACTTGAATTAGTTTCTCTCTCTGGCTAATTTAAGTCTGCCTCAGGGAAACTCCTTTGTCACTCAAGGGCCCGATCCTTCCCGTTTACAGACGCTTTACTCTCTGGGTTCGCAAGAGCTTGAGAACTCTTGTTGCTCACTTGTGTTCCAATGCTTGACCCAAACACTTCTTCATAAAGATAAGAAGTAAGTTTATTGATTACATAAGCAAGATAGTTGATACAGAGTGGTTACTAGAAATCAAAGGTAAATATAACGCATTCCTGATCTATACTGGTTGAGTTCCTAAATCAGCATCTTACCCTACAAAGGTCCATAAGTCCTGGTTCCTCAGTCATAGGTGTAGAATGACTGGGCACTGGCTTCTTAGTTGGTAGAGAGCAAAATCATGCCTCTCAGTTCATGGTTTCCCTAGCCTTGCTGCTGGCAGCTTTTCGTATGCAGATGTAACTGCTGAGATGGCTCAGGGAGAGAACTCTCAAGTAGTCTTCCTCCTTCTTTGTCTCTGTTCCCGCCTTTGGGGAAACCTGAAATGTGACATGTAGGCAACCCAGGCAAACATGAAGGTTGTTTTACATCCGTCTGGCCAGAGTCCCCAAATACACATTTTTTGTCTCTCTTTGCATTTCCTGTAGCTTGGTCACGTGCTACAGCCCTAATTTGAGTTTTACAGTTCTCAATTGTAACATTACATACATGTGGAACCTTTTGCTTTACATATTTACCAGATTTGTAGTCTACATGTAGGCCCATGTTACACATGTGTGACCCTATGTTCTTCCGTGACAATTGCCAATAACTGTTTTATGCAAACCGAACTTTGCTACTTATTTTAGTCCATTGAGTGTGAAATGCTTTCAGTCCCTACAGTGAAATTTGTCCATTTGTGATAGATTATGGGAGAATAACCACTTCATTGACATGCAAATGGGAAAAGAACTTGTTCTAAATCTTCAGTTTGGTCAAGCTGTGTTGAATATGCAACTGGAAGGAAAGCATCTTTTTAGTCATCTAGTGTGTAACTTTTTCCTTCTGCAACTTTGGGAAGTTTATTATTTATATATTTATTTTGATTTATATCCCATCCTATCCCCTGAGTCTCGGGGTGGCTTGAGAACATAAGTTCCATACTGAGTCAGACCAGCGTCCTGTTTCCAACGGAGGCCAATTTTGGTTGCATGGGAGAAGTATCAGCAATCATGGGCAATCAATTTCCTGTAGATCACTCCCTGCTCCTAACAATAAATACATAAAATAAAAATATAAAATAAATAATTAAAACCCACAAAACTAAAAACACACCCCACCCTACCCCAGTCTATCCCTGCCCATTGAATGCCTGGCCAAATAAAAAGCTTTTACACTGCCTCCAAAAGACATACAAATTAGAGTTCAGGGGAGCCTCCAAAGGAAGGGAGTTCCAAAGTTGTGGGGCAGCTCCCAAGAATGCCTCTCTGTGGGACTGAGTCATATGAAACTGGGCCAGTGATGGAACCCACAAGAAGGCACCCTCAGCAGATCTTAAGGGCCGGGAGGGACATAAGGAGAAAGACGTTTCTTCAGTTATGTAGGGCCCAAGCCATTTAGGGCTTTAAAGATCAAAACCAGTACCTTGAATTGTGTCTGGAATGCTATAGGCAGCCAGTGCAGACTCTTAAAGCACTGGTGTAATGTGCTCCTGGTGACCCACCCTCATCAAGAGGCAGGCCGCCGCATTCTGCACCAGCTGCAGTCCCCAAACAGTGTTCAAGGGCAGCCCCATGTAGAGTACATTGCAGTAGTCCAAACCTGAGGTAATGAAGATATGGATGACGGTGGCCAAATTCACATTGGGAAGAAAGGAAGGCAACCTTCTCACCAGATGGAGTTAGCAAAAGGCACTTCTGGCCACAGTCACAACCTGATCTGCAAGGGCACAGCTGAGGATCAAGGAGCACCTCAAGGCTATACACCTGAGTAGTGAGAGACGGCCGGATCCCATCAATGATGGGAGCCCCAATCCCTCCCCACCCCCAGGCCACAGAGCCAGCCCACCATCATCACCTCAGTGTGTAAGCACCGAGACTAGGACCTGGGTCGGATGAAAAAGTTAAGTAGATTTGGGTGTCATCCGCATATTGAAGGCAATGCACCACAAATTTATGCACGATCTCGCCCAGGGGCCCCTTCCTTCATCCCTCCCCCCCGTCTCTCAGATTGTAAGCCCTAGGGCAGGGACCGTGTCTATTCCATTACTTTGTAAAGCGCCAGGTACATTGCTGGCGCTACATAAATGCTTGCTAATAATAATAATAAGAATACACGTTGAACAGGAGAGGACACAGAATGGAACCCTGCGCGACGCCACAAGAGAGGGGTTAGGGGGAATAAGAACAATCACCCAGCACCACCTGCTGAAACCTCCCCGACAGGAATGAATGGAACCACAATGCACCCCTGCCAGGTCCCGTAATGATGTCAACAATACCTTATGGTTAATTGTATCAAAGGCAGCTGAAAGATCTAAAAGTTGTAGCTGCAACACTTATGCTGAGTGACTACTACATAACAAGCGTATCTTTCTGAGGTCACTCACCATCACAGTAGACTTGTGAATTTGATTGTTTGATAAGACATTACGGAATGAAGTTAAAATGGTTTGTCCAGAAGAAAAGAGTATCTTCCTTAACAGTAACCTTAATTTTGGAAATTGCCAACTCACTTTTAATTATTGAATTCGGTGGGACTGAAAAAAATGTTTTTATGAGTTGAGGTCATTTTAGCTTACTTAGCTCTTTTAGTCACTGAGGAACTTTTTCTTTCTGAGATGAACTGACAATCTTTTTAAAATTAGTAGGGGGGATACCTAATCTTGAGACTTGTCTGATTATTAATACTATGGGAAGTCAAAATAATTACATTTTTTAAAAAAATTGGATGAACAAAATGCAAACAGAATGAATTATAGCTAGTATGATTCAATAAATAACGTGAAAAAATATCTTGTTGCAAAGCTACTAGCACTTGAAGTTGCATAGCTTTAAGAAACTGATTATCAATATTTCTTAAAATAAACCTGGTATCTAAATTCAGTCAACTTGAATTCTTTACATGGCCTCTTGCGTGCTCTGGATTTCCTTCAAGGCAAATAAATTGCAAGGTATAATAGCACATGTGTTTCCTGAATGATGAAAGAAAAATCTCATCTTGTTTTATGTTACTTAAAATAAGTAACAGTTATTTTTTTCAATTCTCACAGCAGACCAGTAGTTCCTTCAACAGTCTGCTAATAAGCTCACTAGTGAGTTCTGCTGAAATTCTCTTCTGTTTGAACCTGTCCTTGATGCAAGGCTGTCAGCGAGCCTATTTATCAGGGAGATAATGATGTTTGCACTGGAGAGCATGTAGGTATATATGTGAGCACATAAGTGGGTTAAACAGGCACTTAAATCTGCCTACACACTCTTATACAGTTTGCTAGCTTCCTAATACAGTTTGCTAAATCCTAATAGTAATCTGTAGGTTGCAGAAAGGTAATAGTTTCTGTTTCTCTCATTGAGAAATCTAATATCAAGTATCTACTTTTATTAGTAAGTTAGCTACTCAGACTATCCACATACAACCAAGATCTGTTTATATAGCAATGACTTACGAACAGACTATTTCATTAGTAGAAAGTTTGCTGGCCTAGATCCACGTTGTTAGAAAGAAAAGCTAAATAAAGTCTACGTGTGCAATTTATACACATGCAAAAATAATAGGAAGTCATCTATTTGTTTAAATCTCCTTTTATGTGACAAGAAATCATGTCATCCTAGTGAGAAAGCATTTATTCAAATATTTCCTTTTAAAAGAGAGGCATGCCTGATGAGGGTTATGTATTTCTGATGCAAATCCTGAGAAATCCGATTCAGTCTGCTGAATGTAACTTTTAATTTTTTGCAGACAGCTTTCTGACCCTGAAAATTATGTTATCTAACTTATGGCAGAACTCTCTGGGTTTTGAATTACACCCATATGAAATATATCTGTCTACCACTATGTTCCTCTCCAAATAAATATTTTCTGTTATTATAATCATTTAAAACATAACTCACAATGAGCCATAATAAATGTTAGTTCAGTCCCACTACTTGAGTGTTTTTTGTGAATTAATCAATGAGAAAGGTGGACAAATACTTGGTGTTGTGGCTTATCAAATCCTCTAAATAGTATCAAAGGTAGCAGATAGTTATGTTTTGGAAAGCATGCTGTACAATTTAATTCACTGATACCATTCCCTTAGATTAGAAGATAGTCCAAGCCATTTTATAGTTCCAAGAATATAGCTATGTGCAAGTGAGTTTTGGTTAGAGAAGTGCTGTTTCACAAATTCTCAATGTCACATGAGACTGGATGTTGTACATTATGTCTAAAAAGATATATTTTTATACATATATGAAAGACCGTCTTTCCTACCATGCTCCACCACGACCCTTGAGGTCGACTGGGAGCACTCTCTTGCGGGTACCATCTGCCAATCTTGTTCATATGACAAGGGCCCACAGAAAGGCGTTCTCAGTTGCTGCCCCAGTATTGTGGAATTCCCTTCCCCTGGAGGTCCATTAGAGCCCAAGGCTGAGCATATTCTGGAGACAGTGTTTAACTTTTCTTTTTGACCAAGTATTTGGCAGTTGGGGATAGGGGTGAGTGTGGGGATTTTTAAGGGATTCTAATGTATTTTGTGTTTTTAATATTGTAAGCCACCCTGATCCTTAGGGGAAGGGTGAGGTAGAAATTTAAAGAAATAAAAATGTCTATTTTTAGACCTCTGCCTTCATAACATAACAATGAGTTATTGCTTTATAACCTTTCTCAATATATCAGGATTTTATACTTTTGTATAAGAGGTATTTTCTGGCAGAAGTGAACAGGGTTTGAAGCAAGTCATGGGGGCAAAAGAACAAATTCTCACACTTTTCTATCCAAGCACCTTTACCATCTCACCAGATTCACTATCCCATTGATCAACATTTATTTATTTTATTTTATTTATTTCTAAATTTATACCCCGCCCCTCCTGAGAACAGCTCGGGGTGGCTTCCAACAATAAAAGCATATAAAAATATATAAACAATTTAAAATACATCAAAATATAAATTCAAAATATTAAAGCAGGGAAGAGTGTGGGGTGATGACTACCCAGCTCATAGGTTGTGAACATTTGCCCTGTACAGTTCACTAGATCTCACCAATATCCTCTTATTCCTGGACAATCTCAAAATACAGTGTGTTATCACTGAGAAGTTACACTCTCAAATACCTTCTTTAAAAGTTCTTTATTTAGTTTGAGTCATTTTGTAGGAAGAAACAATTTTTACTCCAGCTTATAAAATAAGTAGAAGTGCTGCAAAATGTATAAGTATGTGTTTTCCTTACTGTAGTGGTTATCTCTAGCACAGATTGGTTCTCCGAAGGCAAAGTTAAATCTAGTGAGTTTGGGGTGGGTGTTTGGTGTTTGTTTTGTTAGTGCATTATCTAAAACCATGGTTTCTTAGAGTAGAAATAACCAGGAGAGATGTTCCTGACCATCAGATTCAGGGAGTAGTAGGGATGGGCGAACACAGTTCGGACCAAACTTGACCAGTTCGGTCGACCGAACCGAACTTCCGAACCGTACTCGATTTTCGAACCGAACCGAATTTCCAAACTCGGCTCTATTCACCCATCCCTAAAATATAATATTCCATTTAGTTCAATGGGGTTTGAAGTTCCGAACTTTGTTCGGAAGTTTGGAGTTCAGACCAAACTTGAATAGTTTGGTCGACCGAACCGAACTGAACTTCTGAACCGAATTTCTGAACTGAACCGAACCAAATTTCCGAACTCGGTTCTGTTCGCCCATCCCTAGGGATTAGTAGAAGAGCACTGTCTGAGCAGCTGAGTCCAAGCCCTGCAGCTTGGATTCAGCACTGGAGGAAGGAAGTTTCCTTGCTCCCCGCACCCATCCACCCTGTCGGAGCCTTGCATGCAGTATGGAGCTAGAGCCCTCTGGGATGATACTCAGTATTGCATGTTGAGTTCTCAGATGTCTTGATGACCATACAAGGTGTGTGGGGATGGGAGAATAGCAACTGAAGCTCTTGGGCTGAGACTCGGCACTGTGTGTGGGACTTTCCTACTCCGTACCTGATGGGAATAGTAGGAGAGTCCTCTTCCTCCTTGAGTCATAGCTGTGAGGCTCAGTCTTAGCAACACAGGCAGGACTAGAAAAAGCTACCTAAAGTTTACTCATCTCTGATGAGCTAGTGTAATGCCCATGGAATGTTGGCTGAACAGAGGCAGCAAATCAGGAAGTTCAGATAGTAGGAATTTTTGAAACTGCAGGACAAGTGAGGCTGTTGAGAAAGGGAGGCAGAAAGATTCTACAGCAGAGGAATTTGGGCTGGGAGCTGCTTCCAAGACCTATGACTGCTGAATGACCCGTAGCGAGAAGCTGAGAGGTGAGGGTCTGACATGATGAAGCTGTGGCTGGCTAGGATCTGAGAAGATGGGACCTGACGTGTCATAGGCCAAGTATTTAAATGATAAAATACTTTTATATCTAGCTTTGTTAGTGTAAAATTTTATGTATATTTACATCTTATTTGTACTTTCTTCTTGACTGATCCTGTCTGTCTGTCTATGAGGGTGGGGGGGAACATTCAGTTTAACAGGAGAGTTAAGGCTCTTACTAATTCAGTCATGCTCCAAAGAGCATGAAAATTGTAGGCTAAGGTTCCTACTTTAACTCATGCGTCATGTATAGTCTCTCATATTGTGCTTGCTTGTAACCTAGGCTTTATGCACCCACACTTTGCCTTGGTTTTTCAACCCCAGTCCTCTGCAGGTTGGGGGCAACGTGGAAGCTAGGAACAATAAGCTGCCTCCCTTTCTTGCAGTCGCCACATGACATCACATGATATAACTGAGGCTGGTAAGAACAGGAAGTTGTCAAAACCACATCTCCTGTCTCTACAGAGCACCGCCGGGACTAGGGCTGTGAGTGTGGGAAAACTCGTGACTCACTGTTGGCATTGATGCTGGATGGAGCCAGTTCCCTTTAATCCTGCACCCACTTTCCTTGTTGCCCAGTACTCGGAAAAAGCTGCCTTTGGAAAGGATACAGTTGTTAATATAGGAGTGACCTTTACCTGCCATAGTGAAAGCAGCGCTACAGTACAGCTAACTCTGAGAAAGTGTAACTACTTTTCAGTAATCCATTTATTTATTTATTTATTTTATTTTATTTTTACATTTTTACCCCGCCCTTCTCAAAAAACTCAGGGCGTCTTACAATATCAAAATTTAAAAGTCAAATTATAAAATACAATACATTAAAATCTCTTGAAACCCCATCATCCCACCCACTCTTTATCCTTACCTGCTATCCACCAATCCTCCTCCCCAAGTCCCTCTAGCCAATCCCACCCAATCCTATTTCTGCCAGCCAAATGCCTGGCCAAACGTTACATCTCCTCTGTAAAATGAATAGGCTCGGACTTAGGCAGACCTCCAAGGGGAGGGAGTTCCATAATTGTGGGGCAGCAACTGAGAACACCCCCTTGTGCGCCCTCGCTGTAGCAACTATTATTATTATTATTATTTATTATTTATTATAAGCACTCCAATGTGGAGAGGAAAGTTCTAGCAAGCATTGGGAAAGGCGGCGAGGAAGAGATGGGTTTTGAGGAGGGATCTGAAGGTGCGGAGGGAGGGGACAAGGCGGATGTGAGCAGGGAGGGAGTTCCAGGCATGGGGGGCAGCGAGGGAGACGAGGTGCTTAGGGGAGACGAGGGAGAGCGAGGGAGGAGACAGGAGGAATGGAGAGTGCGTGCAGGAGCGTGTAAGGAGATAAGGGCTGAGCGGTAAGGGGGAGCCAGGCTGTGAAGGGTTTTGTAAGTAAATACCAGGAGTTTGTGAAGGATGCATTGGGGGAGGGGGAGCCAGCTAAGTGAGAAGAGGAGAGGCTGCACGTGGCTGAAGCGATGGGCCGAGTGGATGACCCTAGCAGTTGAGTTTTGGATGGAGATAAGGGGGGAGAGATGAATGTGAGGGAGGTCAGCAAGGAGAAGGTTGCAGTAGTCAAGGCGGGAGATGACCATAGCATGAACAAGGGTTTTGGCCGAGGAGATAGAGAGAAAGGGGCGAATCCGAGCAATGTTATGGAGGGCAAAACGACAGGACTTGGCAACAGAGTCGATGTAAGGTTTAAAGGAGAGGTGAGTATCGAAGACGAATCCCAAGCTACGGGCTTGGGGAACAGGATGGATGATGACACCATCAATAAGACTGGACAGAGAAGAGGGGGAGGAAGGGAGGGGAGGAAAGATAAAGAGTTCAGTCTTAGCCATGTTGAGCTGGAGTTGGCGTTGGGACATCTAGGTGGAGATATCAGAGAGACAGTTGATGAGGTGAGCTTGGACAGAAGGAAAGAGAGGGGGTGGAGAGAGAGAGTTTAGTGTCGTCAGCGTAAAGGTGATATTGGAAGCCATGGGAGGCAATGAGTTTGCCCAGGGACAGGGTGTAGATAGAGAAGAGGAGGGCCCAGGACAGAGCCTTGGGGAACCCCTACCGAGAGGGGGAGGAAAGAGGAGGTGGAATTGGGAAGAGACACATTGAAGGAGCGGTCAGAGAGGTAGGAGGAGAACCAGTCAAGGACAGAGCCGCAGGGAGTGAAGAGTTCAGTAGGAGTGAGTGGTCGACAGTGTCAAAGGCAGCGGAGAGGACAAGAATGGAGAAGAGGCGTTTAGATTTAGCAACAAGCAGATCATTGGTAATCTTGGCAAGGGCAGTTTTAGTGGAGTGAAGGGGACGGAAGCCAGATTGGAGAGGGTTCAGGGAGGAGTTGGCAGAGAGGAGTTCCAGACAGCGGGAGTAGACAACA
>QEPC01007042.1:1652416-1678087 GCA_003113815.1 Sphenodon punctatus
TTCATACGATTGTGGTATGCACCTAACCAGATAGGAACAGCATCTGTCCTTGCACAGATGCCTTTGCCCCTATCCCCCGCCCCCCAGTCTTCCAATTCCCACCATCTGTATTTTCTCCCTCCTGCATGCCTCTTTCTCCACCTGTCCACTCCCCCCAGGAAAAAAATTATTTTCCCAGATCAAATGGAAAATTTCTGTAACTTTTCAGTTGTTAAAGGAGATAGGGCGGTGTGCTTCTCACCCATGGGATCTTCCCACAGCTCCATGGGTATCCAGAACACTATGTCAGCAGTTGCTAGGCAGACTGTAAAGAACAGTCTGGAAATTTATTTATTTTATTCAACTTCTTTGCCACCCCCTCCTGCCACAGGCAGCTCGGGGCGGTGTACAACAATAAAACGCATAAATCATCTAAAAACAATGTAAAATAGTAATACATAAAAGCAGCAATAATACCCCATCTAACAGCCCACTCCCCAACCCTCTCCTTCCCCCTCCCCAAAGGCCAGGCGGAACAGCCAGGTCTTACATTGTCTACGAAAAGAGGGGAGGTCTCAGACAGCCGTGGTGCGGCCACCGAGAACGCCCTCCGCATGGTCACCACCCGAGACACTCGGAGGACCCGCAGGAGGGCACTCCTCGATTACTGCAGGGGCTGATCCAGAACCCAGGGGTTGAGGCAATCTCTGAGGTATATCAGGCCAAGGCCGTTTAGGGCTTTAAAGATAAACACCAACACCTTGAATTGGGCCCGGTAAGTCACTGGCAGCCAGTGCAGAGAACGGAACACAGGTGTTATGTGTTTGCGCCGGCCCGTCCCAGTCAGGAGACGGCCGCCACATTCTGTGCTAGCTGCAACCTCTGGGCCATCACCAAGGGTAGCCCCACGTAGAGTGCGCTGCAGTAATCTAGTCTCGAGGTAATAAAAGGATGGATGACTGTGGCAAGAGGTGAGGCTCTCCCCTCCTCCCCCAGTTTATCTGCTTAGTGGGGGTTGGGGAGGGAGGCTGCTTCTCATAAGAGGAGAGAAGAAAAAGGAGGAGGCAGAGCCTCCCGAGTCCCACCTCGGTTCCTTTCAACTGCCTCTGGTGTTCATGCAGGAATGCTTATTGCTTAATGCTAAACAAATTTTTGGTCAGCAACAAATAAACAAATTATTATTAGTTAGTTGTTCTACAGTTTTATAGTTAACTAGGTAGTTTCTTCTTGGAATCTTCCCCGACGGGGGAGCTTCCCCTTCTCACCGACATGTTGAAGAAGTCGGGCTTTAAGCAAAGTCTTGCTCTGTCCAGCAACACTATCCATCTCCAATCAGCATGAAAAGTGTCATCTGCCTTGGTGAGGGGCACAATCATAAAAGCTGCAGAGCATGCGTTGCCCTATCTTCCCAAGCCAGGAAGGACAGGATGCTCAGGCTGAGAGACATCTTCACTAGGAAGGCATTGCAGGGAGGTGAAGAGCACCTGATCAGGCTTGAGAAGGACCACCATCCTCTGATCCAGCCTTACCTTGTAAAGCTCCAACTCCTACAGTACCACAGTATCTGCCGGCACCACACCTGCCAGTCTGGCACCTATTGGCGCTGCCGGCACCTCACTTGCCACTCCGCACACCACCTCCAGCACCATCCCTGGCACTCACTTGGCTCTGGTATGAGAAGTTCAGCCATGAGACAGCCCTCAAGGTTCCCTCTTCAGGTGGACACACCAGTGCCCCCTCCTCACAAAAGAAGGAGACAGAAGAAGAGGAGAATTAAGACACTATCTTCCTCCTCGTGGAACCTATTCCAGCACAGTTGGCTCCTTCCCTAACAGTCAAGATAGTCTTCTCAGAGGATGTTCTTTGAGGGAGCTCTGTTTATTCTCACTACCCACTTCCCCTCTACTCAGATATATTTTTCTGGCAGGGGTGGAAGGAACTGAGCAACTCTTTCTTTTATCTCCTCTCCTCTTGCAAAAAGCAGAAGCCAGAGCAGAGGAGAAAGGTGTCCTGACCACCTGCAGAGCAGTGGAATATCCCATGATGGAGACTCTCTCAAAGAACGGAGCACTGGCGTAATGTGTTCCTGATGGCCCATCCCGGTAAGGAGGCGGGCCGTCGCATTCTGCACCAGCTGCAGCCTCTGGACCGTCACAATGGGTAGACCCACGCAGAGCATGTTTCCAGGTGATTAGTCCAGGTGATGAAAACATGGATGATAGCGGCCCAGTCGGAGACATACGGCCAAAACCACGGCACCAGATGTAATTGGCGAAATGCACTCCTCGCCACAGTCTCAACCTGGACATCCAAGAGCTGGGAATCGTCCCAGACTCTGAACCTGAGGAACCAGTGGGGGGGCGAACCCCATCAATGATGGGGGGACGCCAATGCCTTTCCCACCAGCATCACCTCCATCTTGTCAGGATTCAGCTTCAGTTGGCGCTGCCTCATCCCATCCCCCACAGCTGCCAGACACTGAGTAAGCACCGAGACTGCTGGGTCTGGATTGGATGAAAAAGAGTGGTAGAGTTGGGTGTCATCAGCATATTTATTTATTTATTTATTTATTTCAAACATTTTTAACCTGCCCATCCTGCCGCAGGCAGCTCTGGGTGGCGCACAATTGATGACATTGAACATCAAACCTTCTCACGACCTCGACCAGCGGCTACACGTACATGTTGAACAGGATAGGGGACAGAATAAAACTTTGTGGGACTCCACACAAGAGGTTTTGGGGAGATGAAAAGTGATTCCCAAGCACCACTCGCTGGGTTCTTCTGGCCAGGAAGGAACGGAACCATTCAAGAACAACCATGAATATGTAGTCCTAGGTTTTTATTAATTTGAGAAGACGTTGGAAATGGAGGAATAGATCTTTCTGGACCAATTTTTTGAAGATGACTAGCTTGAATGTTTGCAGTCAAACTCTGGTAAAAGTTGGAAGAGCTGGAATGTTGAAGAGAGTGCGAGTGGGGAGGGGTTGTTCATTTGATTTTTGTTTTTCCACTATGTGCAAAAGAACCGTAGGGTAGATTTTTGAAAAGTAGTCTATGGGCTTCTTGGAAAGAAGGAAGTAAATACACTGAACTACTCTGGAGGATTTTGAATATCCATAATCATGCAACTGGAGATGGTAATTGTGTTGCATAGTGATATTGTATAGCTTGTAGTTTAGGAGGAATAAAGTCTTCCTTTTCCAAAAGAGAACCCTTCCCTCAGGAGGTTTGTAAATGTGATGTGTATAGAATTAGTTTAAAAGGAAGTTTTGAACAGCGCAGGAAGCTGTTTGAAAAGAAAACATGAATTTATTTATTTATTTATTTATTTATAAAAATGTTATGCTGCCCCCTCCTGCTAAAAGTGTCTCGGGGCGGGTAACAACATTAAAAAATAATATTAAAATAGACATACCAAAATACAATTAAAACAACCTAAAAAACCCAAATTAAAATAATCCATGCCCAAACCCTCCCTAACCCAACCTACCCCATCTCCCTCAGTAAAGGCCCGGCGGAACAGCCAGGTATTGCATTGCCTATGGAAAGAGGGGAGGTCAGCTGTCAAGACCTCCAACAGAAGGGAGTTGCACAGCCATGGCGCAGCCACAGAAAACACCCTCCTCATGGTCGACACCCAAGGGACCTCAAGGAGGGCGCTCCTGGCTGACTACAGAGGCCGATCCAGGACCCGGAGGGTGAGACGGTCCTGCAAGTAGGTGAGGCCCAGGCCATTTAGGTCTTTAAAGCTCAGCACCAACACCTTGACTTGGGCTTGGAAGACTATCGCCAGCCAGTGCAGAGAGTGAAGCACTGGTGCAATGTGCTCGCATCGGCCCGTCCCCGTTAGGAGATGGGCTGCTGCATTCTGCACCAGCTGCAGTCTCTGAACCAGCTCTAAGGGTAGCCCCATGTAGAGTGCATTACAGTAGTCCAGTGTCGAGATAGTAAAAGCATGGACGATTGTGGCCAGATCAGAGTCCGAGACATAACTGGCAAAATTTCCCCTTCGCCACAGAGCAATCTGCAGATCCAGGCGGATCTACAGATCCAGGAGCACCTCCAGACTCCGGACCTGAGACACCAGGGGAGGATGGACTCCATCAATGACCCCATCATCACTCCCCCAGCTTTCCCCACACCTCTGTCTTGTCAGGATTTAACCTCAGGCAGCTCGCCCTCATCTAATACCCCACAGCTGACAAACACCGGGTAAGCTCTGAGACTTGGTCCAAAGAAAATGAGAGAGATAGCTAGGCGTCATCAGCATATTGATGGCACCTTACACCAAACTCCTTGACAACCTCCCTCAAAGGCTGCATATACATGTTGAACAAGAGAGGGGATAGTATGGAACCCTGCAAAACCTCACCACGAGGCCCCGGGGAGAAGATGAAGAATTACCCAGGACCACACGTTGGGTTCTCCCAGCCAGGAAAGAGCGGAACTATTCAAGAACAGGCCCGCTAATCCCTGACCCGTCCCGCAGCCGATTCACCAACATCCACCAATTTGTGAGGTATATGTATTTTGACTATATTTTACTTCACAATAGTGCCAGAAAAAGGTTTATTAGGTTCACTGTTGCAGTCCAGTTGTTCTAGAAATAGTTTATAGTCGGGTAGCATATTATTGCTGTAGGTCCAAGGACAACAGACTCATTTTGGTCCAAATGTTGCAGTGTGTGTTTATTTCTTCCCTGCTTCTCCATCCATATTTTTGGGGAAATTTGCCAGGCAGGGCGTGTAGTAGGTATGATGGGTACTGTTGTGATTATAAGCATGGATTTGTGTGCATAATGATGTAAATAGTCTTTTTTTTCAGAGTTCACATAGGCCGTTTTTACACGGATGCCACCCACCCACCTCCACCCACCAGGCCAGCGGTGGCATCCACGTGAAAATGGCCATAGAGGTCAATGGTAGAGGATGCTGTTTGTATGATTATAACCCCTCTAGATTGAATGAGAGGCTCCAGGTTTTGAGGTATCATCACCAACGTCCGAGTAAATCCTCTGTTTCTCTGGGTTATCCAATGGCACTTGAATAACCTGGGGAAATTTCTTTTGGGGGAACAGGCATGTTGGAAAGAGACTGGGTAAAGTAGGTGCACTCAGCTTTTTTGTCATGAAATCCCTCTTTCCCCTAAATTAGAGGTCCCTAAATTAGAGGTCCCTCACTCAGGGTGTGGGAGTATCCTGAGAGAGCCCTCTTCCCACCCCCTCCACCAATTGGCCAGGACTGGCATGAAGACCCCCCCCAACCATTTCAGGTTGTTTGCATTGAAAACTTACTTAAGGTTGTAGAGTGGATGTGGTTGTGTATCTCCCCAACAGTGACATCTCTACCATTGGGATTTCCAACACTTAGAAAGCAGCATGGGTCCAGTTACAGTGCTGGCAATGGAAGTGCTGCAGGACTTGGACAGGAGGTTACTGCGGTAGGAAGCTACTAGTGTGCAGGCAAGATAAAGCACTTGGTAGGGGTGGGACTATTGGCAAAATCTCGGTTCTCTGTTTTCTCAGTTCTTGGTTCTCTCTGTATCGAATTTTTAAAACTGCGGTTTTCCCCATTGACTTCCCCGTTGACTTCAGTGGGGGAAACTGCAATGTTAAAAATGAGATAAAAAAACCATTGTAAAAGATCCAATACTGCTGAGAACCGAGAAAGAACCGAGATATCGGATTAATTCTTTCTAGTCATTATCGACTGCTACTTGGTTCTCGGCAATACCAGGAGTCCCATCCCTACTGTCTAGCCAGCGGTCACACTGGTGAAACTCCAAGACTGGTAGTCTGCCACTTGCTGTGTGGAGAACTGGAGGCCATCAGCTATACTGCATCTCCAGTGATGCTCACTTTCTCCATCTTAGCCCTAGCTGATTTGGTCTTCCTCATGCTTAAGGGTAAGTCAGCAAAGTGATGATGAGATGTTGCTGCTATTTTGGATGAGGCACTTAGAGCCACCAGAAGGATCAAAGGGGTGATCTAGCCACACCTAAAGTTGGAGTGTCCCACACAAACTTGAAAGTTGAAGAACATGCATTATCCTTACTGCCATCACCTCTTTGGATGGCAAATCTGACATTTTCAAGAGGACTTGAGAAAACATGGAATTTCCTTTGAAATGTAAAGTATCATATTGATGTAGAACAAATTTTAAGTGGAATAAGTAGCAAGAGACTCCTTTCATAATTGGCTTTATTTTTGATCAAGTTCATTTTCTTAGCATGTGTGAAAGAGCTGTAGAAAGTGCCAGGGTGTGGGGACATTAGTTTTTTAAAAACAAAAATTAAAATCAAAATAGGTTTATTTGACTATTAGTTCTGAGTGCTCCTGCTGAATACATTCTAAATCTTTGTGCCCAGAGATACACCAGTGTCTCTTAAGGATAAGCTAAATGAAATACGTTGGTACTAATCTGTTGCAGGCATATAATTTAGATCTAGAAAGGCAATGTAGAGCTATCTCGTTATTTTCAGGCACTGAAATGCCAGAAGAGAGTTCCTGTTCTAAAAAATGTAATGATCTAAGAAATAATAGAAAATAATGGCATTTACAGAGCCTCTTGCCCAGTTGCTCTATATGTTTTTTCTCCAGATAATCCAAAATGTAGCTGTCAGGATGATATTATTTCTCAGCACAATGTGCTGCTTCTTCTGCTTCCATATTTTTCTGCATCAGGTTCAAGCAGTTGTGCCCTTAAAGGTATTTGGATCCTCATACGTTGCTTACGTTTTTGTGATGTTCTTGAGCTGCTGCTGAAGAACATCCGGTGTCTGCATGATGGCATAACACGAAATTTGCAGGTGCCTGGGAGCCATTGGCACCCAGAAAACTGAAGCTGATGCCTGATTCAGGTGCACCTGGGCCCACAAGCCTGGGCTGCATCAGCTGTGCCTGTGTACCAGCCTGCTGTGCCAGAGCAACTGCCTGCCCTGTACCTGCCGCTTTAGCGTTGCTGCGCTGTCTGTGAGCGCTTCCCTGCAGCACTCAATACAGTAAAGAGGGAGGAAAGAGGTGGGGGGAGAGAGAGCAGGGCCAGCCTAGAAGCCTAGGCTACATCTCCCAGAGTTCCCATGCTGATGCAGCCCCGCCCCCTTCCTTGTGCATTGCAGCCAGCTTCACGGCCTGAGTGTTTTCCCTTGCTGTGCCTGCGCACCACACCACTTGCCCATCTTGATGCCTGCCTGACGCCATTTTGGAAAAGGGCTGCACATGCTCAGAACAGCCTGGTGGCCATTTTGTGCATATGCAGTGACTTTTTAGTTTAATTTTTAATTTTTAAAATGGGGGGAAACCCTAAAATGGTATGGTCATTTACAAACCCCCCTTCCCCCAACACAAAGAGGGTTTTGTAAATGAAAACTAAAACAAAAATGGTACGGGTGCCTTCTGCACACCCCTACTATTTAGAGTGAGGAAACATTTCCTACCAGGGGCCACTTTGAAAATTAGCACAAGGTCCACACAGAAGCGGGGAGCGAGGGTGTTTAAGGGGTGCACTCAGAAAGAGGAGGGTCCAGATCATGGATCTGTGCATGCCTTCATCTCCACTCCCTTCTCCTGAGTTCAGTCAGCAGCCTTTGATTTTTTTTTAACCATTTAACTGCTGTTCTAAACTGGGCTATGTAAACCTTGTGATACCATATTGGCCTGGCTCTTTATTTCTCAGAGCTATTAAACCCTGCAGTTTTAAATTCTTGTCTCTACTTTTTAAAGTCATAGTATAGCTTGGAATGATACTGAAATGTCTGTTAGTTCACATTAATATCAGGATAAAGTCTGGTGACTGAATTTTTTTTTTGCTTCTGGAGTTGGATCTGAAGCTTTTTGCCCTGATGGTGTCTTTTCTATGTTGCCTGCATTGTGACTTTTCTGTGGGTAATTTCAGATGTGACGGGCCTGGAAGCCCACCACGCTGAGCCCTGGACCATGATCCGTGATTAGGCTGTCCGTCCTTCAGACATGCCGGCCTGATCGCTAACAGGGATCGGGGAGGGGGCAGGGCTGCACGACGTGCGGCCGCACAGCCCCGCCTCCCTGCACTCCCTCGGCCACCCGCCTTGGGGAGACAGGCAGACCCAGCAGCCAATCAGGTCACTTCGCCCGATCCCGTATCGCGGTCGGGGCCATAATCCGGGATGGACCAAAGGTAACACACGTTGTTTTTGGCCCATCCCGTATCGTGGCCACTCTAACCATGATTCTCGACCTCTGGCTGTCTGGAGGTCGAGAACCGTGGTCAAGCTTGATCCCAGCCAGAGGTTCACCGGGTGAACATCGGGCTGGGACGAAACAGATGTTCACTGAAACGCCACCACCACCACAGGGAATCCACTGGGGTTCACTGTGGTGAAAGGTGTTTTCATAAAGGTGTTTGAAATTACCCAGTGTTCGTGCCCTCTTCACTGGCAAAAGGCTTCTTATTCATACATGCTACGTTTCCACAGTTTTTGTCTGGATTCCCTTCACCACCACCCCTGTGGTTTATTCCAGAATCATTCAAGTATAATGGGTTGTACCACTGTGTATAATTCATCTCTTGAAATAGGATGGTA
Organism: Sphenodon punctatus; assembly: GCA_003113815.1. NCBI lineage: Eukaryota > Metazoa > Chordata > Lepidosauria > Sphenodontia > Sphenodontidae > Sphenodon > Sphenodon punctatus. Next base: position 1,660,957 of record QEPC01007042.1, read on the forward strand.
CGAGTTCACATCCTTTTTTTATTACTCTAAGATTATTGTCCTTGAGATGGGAAGGTTTTTTCCTTGCTTGTGTTAAACTTAAAAATGTCTGGATGCTAATTTTCTAAATTAATTGCCAAGTTTCTTATGTCCAAAAGAGTGATTTATTTCATGTGTTTCCTCCTTGTCAAAGAAAATGCTATCCATATTTTTCCAGTCAGTACTTCAAAGAGGTAGCAAGTGACCTCTCATATCATTATTGAGTGGAAGTCAGAAGGCTGATTTGAACAACTATCTATCCTAATGTTTCCTTACTCAGTGAGAGCTGGTGACATTCACTGTATGAGCCTCTGACAGCCTAGTCAAGAAAACAACATTGCTGACAAATTAAACTCTCTCTGGACCAGGTTCTCCACTTCCATAGATTGGTATTGCTGCCCTGAAGTCAATGAAGCTGTGCCTTTTGCATCAGTTGAGGGTTTGTCCCCTATATATTTCAGACTTACATGAAAACCAAATCCCTAAAACTTGATTTTACTCCAAGCACATATTATTATTATTATTATTATTATTATTATTATAATAATAAACATTTATATAGCACCAGTCGTGTGGCCTGGTGCTGTACAGAACATAGAATTAGACGTGTTCCCTGCCTGTGGCTTACAATCTAAAAGACAAAAAGGTGGGGGAGACAGGGAGAGGGGACAGTGGGAGAGACAGGGGAGAAGACAAACAAACATTCAAGCAGATGCGAAGTCTCAGGTACGTGTGCTTGGCTTGGTTTACAGAGAGGTTGGTGGCAGCAGTCAGCAGAGGAGGGCCGACAGTAAGAGTAAAGGGAAAGACTAGCAGGCATTGGGAAAGGCAGCAAGGAAAAGTTGGGATTGCAAGGGAGGGGCAGCAAGGGAGAAGGGTCGAAGGCGGTTAAGCGAGCAGGAGAAACGAGGGAGAGTGAGGGAGGGGACAGAGGAAGAGCGGAGAACATAGATTTGCGTTCTTCAGCATTGCCTTAAGTAAGCTCATCTTTCTTTCCACCTTCTGCTTCCTTGCACTAGAGTAGACTGGTGTGTAAATCTGTTCTTTGTTAACTGAACTTCCATGTGTATGTGTGAGTCTCATTGGTTATACAGTGCTAGCTGACTGAACAGACTGTTTGCTTAGAAACAGGTTGTACAGATGTCATTTTTAAAATACTATATATGTGTATTAAACTTAGTAGTACAATGGGAAAAATAGAGTTAACATCTACATTGATAACCAGCTTTTTACTAAGTATTGTTAATTTTAAACTCAGGGCATCTGTTTTGGGCCACCACTTAACAAGGTGGTGGTGTTTTTAAAAGCCTAGACAGACACAGCACTCATTTCTTAGCACATTCCCTCTCTTTTTATCATATTTAAGTCATTATAAATAAATAAATAAATAAATAAATATTATTTATATAATAAACAGCACTTTGCTATATAATCTTTATCTAGCTCACCCTCACAACAACTAAGTCAGGTAGGTAGTGGTTGTTCTCGTTTTACAGATGGGGAACTGAGGATGAGAGAGAGTGGGTGTTTTCATGGGAGTCTGTGTCTGCCACATGGCTCTGCCACGGAGCACTCACACATGTGGAGTGCATGGGGACGGACGATTCAGATGGGCAGCTCCCAGCGTGGCTACCAGGGCCTTGGGAGCAGCCACCACACATTTGGCTGGCTCCCCATGGAGCACTCCATATTTCCCAGCAGTGCTCCATGAGTGACTGGGAGTGGGTGTTCCATGACTCGAGGGAGTGCACATCCAGCTGCTCCACCTTCAGACTGGCAGGCAGATCCATGGCTCCTGGGTGGCCATGCCAGGGTAGCATTTCATTTGAAAACACCCAGTGACTCAACTAAGGCCACCCTGCAAATGACCTAGATTGGTTTTGTACCTTGTTCTTCCCTGATTTGAGCCACTTTATCCTCTAGACTACACTGACTCTGTACTTTGTATTATACTATTATTGTATATTTTATAAATATATCTATATTATTTTTTATCCTTCAATCTCAGTTTGTGTACATGTGGTGACACATCCAACCATGGATACACTCTCTTAATTGCCATATCATGTAATGATAGCACAGTACACACATCCGAAGATGTTGCTTTCTTTTGTACCGGTTGCAGTGTCATTTTGAACGGCATGTGATGAAGAGACCAAAATGTATTAAGAAGGCATTCAGAATTTTCTTCTGATTTGTTCTTTGTGCCTGAGGAGTGTATTTATTGAATTACAGCATGCTCAGAGAGAGAAATGGAATGTCATCTTTTCAGCCTTCACTTTATTTGTTACTTTTTTCAATTATATGCACAGTAATTTCTCACTTCGTTTCTTTTTCTCTCCTTTTCCTTAACCCCTGCTGTTGTGCATCTATTGTGCTGTTGCAGCATAATAGAAATAGGTGAAAAATCACCCTGCAGGTTTAAATTAATTGCATTACTCTGTTATGCTATGAGCTAGTGAGTGCTTTTTCTCTCGATAATCAGAGAGAGGAAGGTACAATAATTACTGAACTTTTTATTAGGCTACACTAGTGTTAAATCATTCAGCATTGGAATGCTTCATCGCACTCAAGTATCTGAGAACTAATACTACATTATTATTTTTATCAGGAACACTTCTCAACAAGAATCTTTATAGTTTTAAGACAGGCATAATATTTTGGCAATCAAGTGTAATTTTGTAAAGAACATTTATAGAAGAACAGAATTTTTATTATTCAAATATTCAAATTTTGTCTCTTGTTATCAAACGTGGTATGTTGGAGTTCAAGGCTTTTCCAGTAACCTAATAACAAAATGAAAATTATACAGAAAATTGACCTACTGCAGAAATATAAAATGTTTCTCTGGATTCATTCATCTTTAGAGAATTTGTACAGAACTGATGGCATAAATACTCAACTGATACGATTCCCAAATCTTGAGTCATGCCACCTTTCGTGGCTGACTAAATTATTCCTGTTTGTTTTGCAGTGTAATTCCATTAAGGGAGATTTGCTGGTGCAGTGTAATTTGCTGGTGCAAAATGTACCACCAAGAACCTATCTTGACTAATGTTTGACTCTCTCGACTATCTTCTCAGTCTTCAAGGATCACAGTGAAATAAAAATATTTTATTTAGGTTCTTATGATCCTATTTTTACATTCACTTTTAATAGCTACAACTGCATTTCCATTCCCTCAACTATTTTCTGTTGAACATATACATCTTGGTCCAGTTGTATGAACTTCAAAGGAAAGTATTAGAACTCTTTGGAAAATAACTATTTTCTATTTTATTTTTATTTTTTCAAATGAAAAATGCTCTTTATGTCAGTGGAAAAAATGCTTTACCAAGAAATCCTTTTCTAACAAAATATTTTCCCCTCAAAATCTCATTCAATAGAAAAGTTATTGACAATAATAATAAAAAACTCACTGAGTAAGTTCATCATGGGAAATGTAGCTCACCAGATAGTTTTGATAATGAAATTTTGGAGTTTCTATTTCTATGAAAATTTTGGTGCTTTAAAATTTCTTCCCAGCTCGTGAGAAAAAGGAGCTAGACAATTTTTTTATTTTTTTTGCTGAATTTTGATTCCCTAGCCAATGCTAGGGAGCACTTTTCCTAAGATTTTGCTAAGTGTGTGTTCTGTTCTTGTGTACATAGTTCTATCTCAGAGTTTTTAGACAGGACTTTTTTGAGATGCCAACAAGTAACAATTCAATTTGTTTTAAAATGCTACTCAAGGTTATACTTGTTTTGTACTTTATGAAGATGAGAGTTCTACAATACAATCAAATATTATAAGTTCCAGAGCTGTACTATATGCAATACTAATGGAAGAAATATGCATACATTCAAAATATTTTTCTTTTAGTGTTGCTAGAGAAAGCTGGGGAGTTTTCCCTTACATACAGAGAGCAGGACAGGTTCTCTCCCTAGAGCGCTAGGGGAGTTGCTAGCTTAAAATACCAGCCTCCATATTTTGCCTCCAGTCAGTCTATGATTGAGGGTATTTAGTTCCCCAGCCAACAGGCCTTACTTAGTCAAGACAAACTTTGTTCCTGCTCGTAGAACCAGCACATCATCTCTCTCTATTAGTCCTCAGGCAATCCGGTCCTGGCTGATAATCCTCCATTAGGCAAAAACACTCCTCTTTTGTGTTGGGGAAGTTATTTAGACACAGAATTTTGTTTCCTGGTTTAGGAGTGTGGGTAAAGAAACAAGTCATTATTGTAGGTGCAGCAGTGCGAATATTTGCCACATGAGTTGGGTTCATTTCACTTCTTCTCTTTATATGTTAGTTATGGGGAAATGTGGTGCCTTGAAGCGAATGTCAAAGTGAGTGTATTTATGCTAACTAACATAATTTTTCTGCTTAAATTTCATACTCCTTTCCTGGGCTTTTCCCTAATATTTTGGCTGCTGCAACTCGAGTCTGAGATGTGTAATGACCAGTATTTTTGAAATATGTATAAGAGATTTAGGGTAACCGGATGTCTTTTTTTTTGTTTTTGTTACAGAACGTTTTTCACAGTACAGCTCTAAAAACCTCAGACAAGCATGGAATAAGTAAGTATATATATATTTTTTAAAATCTATACCTTTTTGACTCCATCAACCTCTACCTCTTGTTAGTTAAGAAGGCATAGTTAAAATGCCTTCTGCTTTTATTGTTGTTGTACGACATACAGTATAATTACACTCTGTATGTAATATAGACTATTCCAAACTGATCATTTATTAACATGATGACTCAGCACCACTTATATAATTTATGATAGCACTGTTTGCCCTGGAAGATGTGTGGACTAGATTTAAAATTGACTTCCTTTTAATCAGATTATCGTAATCATTTTGTTGTACTGTCTGCATATCTAATAACAGAAGCACACATATAGCTCTGTACCCTATTGCAAATTGTGTCAGTCTCTTTATTACATGAAGTAGTTATGCCTTTTCAAGCAAATATTCTAGCATAAGAACAGTGCGTGGCACAATTGAGATCTTAGCTACAATTCCCTGGCTATAAACAGGAAGAAGTTTCTGGGAGTGTGTTCTCCTTCTCTCCTGAGATGGTTAATCCTCTTCGTCTGCTGCACGGCTGATTAGTTAACATTCTGGACACTCTGCAAGGGCCATCTTTTTACCAGGCATTTTGGAAGGAAGCTGTCTGGTGAGACACCAGAGAGGGAGGGATGGGCATTTTTACCTATTTTCTGGAGCTACTGTGCTACTTATGAATTCCTGTTATAAGTCTGATATAAATTGTAAATTGTAAGTTTCCTTAACTTGGGTTTCTCCAAAGTGACTAGACATTTTTCATGCACCACTAGAACCACATGCTTGATGCACCTTATAGGAAATGATCCCATAAACCAGGGAACTGTACTGTTCCCACACCAAACAGCCGCATATCAAAATTTTCATATCACAGAGATCCACAACACTTGGTATTGTTTGTGGCTTCCTCAATCGCAGTGAACATGGCAGCATGACTTTCCCCACCCCCAACCTCCTCACATCAAAGCTCCAGCTCCCAGGAAGACCAGTGGGTTCAGGCAGTGTCAATAGCAGCTCAAGGCACACTGTCCCTGGTCCCAGAGCCACCAGGAGGCTCTGGCAGCAGCAGAGGAAATGGCAGCTTGACTTCTCTCACTCCTGAGGCAGCCACATGGACATGCCCCAAAGCAGCCTTTTCTGATGAGAGCCACAGCACCAGTGCTTGAGAGCCACCTGCATCTCCTGAGCAGCCATTGTCAGCGCACCCCCGGAAAGAAGACAGGACACAGATTCTTGGACTGAACATGGCCGCACCCTTTATTAATCCAAATTACAACAATCAAATTTAGGTGGTGGGGGGGTAAGATCACCTATTGCGATTCAGGTCCAGTATCAACTATACTCTCAGAACTCAATAACAAACAGAGGAGGTCTCGATATACCCTCGATAACCTCCTCACAAATTAAGGCCTCCCCTTCGCCCATCGCTAAGGGCGGGGCCAAAGGGGATGCAGGCCTTCAGAACTTGAGTAAGGCATCAGGTACCCGTCAGTGGGGGGCCATACTATGCCCTACCACCGTGTACGGTCACCCTTACCCCGGAGAACCAGCGCCTCGCCTGCCATACCCTGCAATGCGTTAAGCATGACTCCCCCATCTCTTAAGGAGATGCCTCCTACAAACAGATTATTCTAATTCCCAACAGATACTGGACCCCCAGCAAGGGTGCGACAATTAAACCAACAACAACATCATAATAGCAATACACCACACCATCTAATGGCCAACCAGATTACCCAGTACTGTAAGGAAGGCAAAAAAACAAGAAAGGCCCTCTGACCAATTCTTCTTGCCAAAAATTCCTTCCTGGCCCATTCTAAATGCAACCAGTAAAAACCGCAGTATGAGGGAAGGGTGGGTGGGTGCTGCAAACTGTTCCCCACTCTTGCCTGGAATGAGCGGGGAATGTTCATGCTGGGGAGTCACAGGCATGTGACCCCCACCTGGCCAATCAGAGGCCTGTATTTTTGCGTTTCCAGCAAGGTCTGCAAAGCAACCCTCGCTGACAGCTCCGTCCCTGCGGCGGTACCTACAGCGGCTGCAAGCCACATCCAACCCTCCCAGCATTCTGCCCTCCCTTCCTGAGGATGGGAGATTCCCAACAAAGGCCCCACCGCCAAAATGATGGCGGAGGGCAATTTCCCACCCACAGGAAAACAGGTTTCCTAGTGTAGGGGAGTCCAAGAAATGTAATTGCTGGGTGCTCTCCGCCTACACCCAGTTGTGTATCATCAGTGTACCGATGATACCCAACCTGTGCTTGGTCATGATATCCCTCAGAGTTTGCATATATATATTGAACAACATGGGTGAGAGGATAGAACCTTGGGGAACACTGCAATTCACGTTTCTCAGGGATGACACATATCAATTCATCATCACCGATTTACTCCGCTCCTTTAGGTATGACCAAAATCACCAGATGGCAATTCCTGTCATACCAGCATTGTCCTGCAGCTGCCAAAGCAGCAATCCACGCATGGTCAAGCATATTGAATGCTACCATAAGGACCAACATGACTAAGGTGGCCATCCCTCCCCTTTAAAAGAGGATGCTTTTGAAAAATACATGGCACAGGGCTGCACTGGAACCAATGCAGCCCTGTAACATGTATTTTTCATAAGTGTTCTCTCCTAAAGGGGAGGCATGGCCACCCTAAGCATGACCAAAGTGGCCAGCATTCCTAGATCTAAAATCATCAGATCATTCATCACCCTGACAAGTATGGTTTCTACTCCATGGGAAGGCCAGAACCCAGACTGAAAGTTCCATAAGATATTATTGGAGTCCAGGTGCCTCTGCAGCTGGACTGCCACAGCCCTCTTAGTCACCTTAATGATTAATTTGGCCAGCTTAATAATACTGTTAACCTAACTGTTAAAATTACTTCTGTAATTTGCAACTTGAAAGCTTCAACCCTGGGTGTCTGATTGTGAGATTGTTGGGGTAGATTTTCATGCCACCGCAAATACTATGATCTACAAATAGCTACGAATTTGCTGGAACCGCATTCAAGGCAGCTGCCTTGACGTATACTATCATGCTGTGTGAATCTCTGGTTCCGTTCACTAGACTGACGTAGCCAAAGAAAAAATTGATATGTTTAATTCCCCCAGAATTAAGTTTGAGCTACAAATTAATTCTCTTTTTACAAGTATTAATATATGTGAAACCCGGGCACTCAGATATTCATGGAAGTCAAAGAGAAAAAGGTTGTCAGGACAAATATCCGTTCAAATAGAAATATGAGCAAGTAGTTTGGGTTAACTTTTTCTTCCATTTGTTTTGCTTTAACTTTAAAAGTGGTATCAAAATTTCCTGTTTGAATTCTGTCTCCATTCAAAAGGTACTGATGGAGCTCAGCTGTAAGTAGCAGAGAATTTGAGTGATGGGACTANAAGGAAATTGGATATGGACACAATTCCATTGCAAATTGATACAAATAAAGACAGGGTAACTTGATTTTTGAGAAACCTCTTCCAAATACTTATATATTCTCTGTACTCTGTGATGAAGGATTTGCAGTTTTTCAGCATAAATGGAGTGGGGGTAAATGAAAGTAACTGCAATATGGTAATATTCAGTGACTCGTATGAGACTTCTGTATAATGAATAATATTTAGCTCTCAAATGTAAATATTTACGTTGGCAGTGTAAAGGATTTTCTCCTTTTCTAATGTAAATTACTATCTGTGTGCAGTATTACTGTATTAGAGTGTTGCTGTATATCACTGATTTGTTATTTTCATTTCAACATCTCCACAATGAAAATTGTATTCTTAGTGGCTTTTAAAAGATCATATTAAAAAATATCTGAGAATGAGTCAAGCTAGAAATCATTCCTTTACTTGTTAGTCAATTTTGGATCTAAGTTTTGGAGGGGACAAGATGGGTGGTGGTTGTGGTTTGTTTGTTTTGTTTGTTTGTTTTAAAACAAGAATTCAGAGTAGCTTTCTTAATATTTTGATTTGATTTTTAAGGGTTGCGTTAAGGGAGTTGTAAACCTAGATTGCAGAAATGGTTGGGTTTTTTGTTGTTGTTTTTGTTTTGTTTTTAAATAATTTCCCCCAGGCTATTCAAAATGAAGATGAGGTCAAAGGGACAATGCACTAACTAAGTAACCAACTAAAATTGGGTAGTCATTTTATTTGGACATTTTTAATATTCATGTTTGGATTCCTTTAAAATTAATTGTCCTTTGCTTCTTAAAAGCTCTGATACATCTGGAGAATAAGTCAAATGTCCTGATCCTGCCAAGATCTGTACATGTTTTAACTTTATGCTTTTTGAATAACCCCCGCTAACTTCAGCAGGGACTGGTCAGCATGAATAACTTAAATACATAACTCAGAGAGAAACTAAAAGGAGAAGTCATGGGGTTCAAATGTCTGCAAAATGCATGTGGACTATTTTAAAATGCCATTTTGGAGGACCAGATTTGTCAAGGCGTGGCCTTGAACCGTTGGAACTGGGTGATGGCTGTCTTTCCCCTGCACCACCACTTGGCCTCTCCAGGTGTGGATATTCCCCTGTGTTTCTTGTTCCGTCTCCCTCTCTGACATGGGTAGGTGCAAACCCAAAGAGAGGATAACACCTTAATGAGGGACACATTCACAAACCTCCAGGGCCTGAGGAGAAGTGGCTAACTGGGGCCAGCTGGGCATGGGCAGCCCTGAAGCCTCAAAAGGAAACTTTAGAGTTGAGTGCTGGGGAATTGCTAGATAGAGGCATTAGCCAAGGGGGCTCTGCCTAGGGGGGCTGAGCTAGAGGGTTGCTAACCTGGTTGCAGGAGGGATTATGCCTGGCCAGGAGGGTTTGATGGCACCCACTGATGGCACCCCTGAGAGGGACCCTGTGATCTGGACTAGAGGAGAGTGGGTCAAGTTGAAGGACCTTGGTACAGGTACTGAATAAGAGACTGCATGGTACTACAACAGCCTGGCTGGGAGGGACTGTGCCTCCCAGGTAGCCTGAGCTTTTTTCATGAACTATTATGGTGAAGCTATTGGTGATGATGGTGAATTATTGTAAATAAAGGACATTTGAGAAATATTTGTGAAGTCACAAGTATTTTTTTTCCCCATCACAATTCACAGTGTGACCAATCAGTACATATGTAAGTGTATGGTCCTGCAAAGACCAACGCACAGGGGCCTGCTGTTACAGCTGCCCCTGTACCCGAGGGTTGGAGAGTAGTTAATGTAATGCCCATTTCAAAATTTGTAAACTAAAGACCAATGAGCATGATATTGGTGCTGGGCAAATTGGTGGAGACAGATTTAAAGAATAGGATTATCAGGATATTGACAAATATGCCGTAATGGGGAAAAGCCAATCAGGTTTTAGCAAAGGAAAGCCATGCCTCACTAATCTGTTTTTTGAGGGTGTCAAGAGGCATGTAGATAAAGATGTTCCCATTGATACAGTGTATCTGGATTTTCAGAAAGCATCTGACAAGGTCTTTTCACAAGATTTTCTTGAGAAAACTAAGAGAAAAGAGGCAGTGTCCTATCGTGGATCAGTACCTGGTTAGAGGATAGGAAACACAGGGTAGGACAATTGGTCAGTTTTCATAATGGAGAGAAGTAGTGGGTTCTGTCCTGGGACTGGTAGTGTTTAATATATTCATTAATGAAGAGGGATGAAAAGACTGATGTGATTAAATTTGCAGATGACACAAAGTTTTTCAAAGTAGTTGAGACTGGGATGGAATGTGAGGAATTACAAGAGGATCTTTTATGACTAGATGACATAGCAAGCAAATGGCAGATGAGCTTCAATGTTGACAAGTGCAAAATGATGCACATAGGGGAAAATAATGCACACTATACATACATAGGGAAAATAATACAAACTATACACCATGTTCAGTTCTAAAATTAGGTGTTAACGTTTGGGGAAAGGATATTGGAGTCACTGTGGACAATTCATTGAAAACTTCAGTGTATGGCAGTGATCAAAAAGGCAAACAGAATGTTAGGAATTATTTGGAAAGGGATAGTGAATAAAACAGAAATATCATAATGCTGCTATATATAAATTTATGGTGTGACCACATCTTGAATATTGTGTGTAGTTCTGGTCATCTCAAAAAAGATATAGTGGAACTGGAAAAGGTGCAGAGAAGGACAAGAAAAATTATCAAGGCTATCACTTTCCGTACAAGGAGAGGCTCAATGGGTTAGAGCTCTTCAGTTTAGAGAAGAAATAGCTGAGAGGGGATATGGAGGAAGTTTATAAAATCATGTGTGGCACGCGTTAAGAAAACTTATCAAATAATGCTAGAGCTAGAAGACACTCCGTGAAAATAACTGTCAGCAGATTTAAAACAAAACAAAGGAAGTACTTTCTCACTCAACGTACAGTTAAATTGTGAAACTTGTCAACAGAGGGTTTTGTAATGGCCAGTAGACAAGGACTGGATGTTTTCTTGGGGATCAGTCCATAAATGACTTAGTTAAGTAGATCAGGGATGCAACCTCTTTTGGGAGCTGGGAGTGAACAGCACGGAATGGATCATTCCATTGTAACCTGTTAGGTACTTCTTCTACTACCACTACTTACCATTTATATCGCCCTACTAGGCATATGCAGCACTTTCTAGTCACACATTTTCAGAGACAGGTCCCTGCCCAGTGGGCTTACAATGTAAGATGGACAACAAGAATAAGGGGAACACACACACACACACTCCTATTTTACAGATGGGGAACTGGAACTGAGAAGCTTCTGACTTGCCCAAGGCAACCCAGTGAGCTCACTGGATAGGATGAGATTCAAACCCTGGTCTACCAGGTTCAAGTCCAGCACCTTATCCACTACACCCCACTGGCTTAGACTTCTCTGAAGCAACTGAGAGTGACAGCTTTTAAGAGACAGATTTCTGGACTCTATGGACCATTGGTCTGACCCAGTATGGCAGTTCTTATGTTCTTTCATGCATAAGACACTGCAGGGTTAGACTGGACCTGGGAAAATATATTCGCCTATAGATAGACTGTCAATCTAATGGAACCACTCTAATATTGGAACATAAACTGGTGAAGAAAAAGTTTTAAAGCCTCTATTATGGTTTTCCCCAGTATGTTTTAGAAAATAAAATTAATATATAAATATCAGTTTATGCCAATTATGCAATATGTATACAAATTCAAATTTTAAAAATGCCTAAATCTGATGGCTCATAGCCTGTTTTAGAACAATTGTGTGTTTCCTGGCTATTTATTCATATTTATTTACTTATTCATCATTCTTAGCACGTGCACCTGGGACCTCGCATCTTTGTGAATATCACACTCCTTGTCTCTCCCTCTGTTCCCCTCCTTGCCCCTCCCCCCCCTTCCCCCCCAGTCTCTCAGATTGTAAACCCTAGGGCAGGGAACATGTCTATTCAATTACTTTGTAAAGCACCAGGTACATTGCTTGTACTATATAAATGCTTAATAATAATAATAATAATAAATTAATTAATATCCCACCCTTCCCTGAAGGCTTTTGTGTCCAGTAGTGAATTTAAAGGACTTCTAGGAGTACATACATTAGCAGCTGTTGTTACACTCTTCTTAAACAGGGACCAGTGAGTGTTCCTGCTCATGGAGGTCAGGATTATGCCTACATACTTTTCTTAGTATAAACACAGAACCAGAGTCTCCCAGCGTTTGTATGTCAAGAGCACAAAAGTTGAAACTGCACCTATTTTCTGCACCCCTGTTGTTCCTTAGCTTGCATATCTTGCTCCTGATAAGCAGGTGTTAGAACCCAAGATGTTGAAATCCAAATAAGCAATCACCAGTCAATCAATGTTAAGATGTAGCTAAGTCAGGACAGGTCACCAAGAGGTAAACGGGTACTCTGCTTGCAAGCTTCCATATTACTCAGAGGTATAATGCAATCTCTCCCAAGCAAACATGTTAAAGAAAAGAGAATATACACTACAAACATATACTGAAAGAAGTGGCAATCAATCACAAATTAGTGACACCGACCACAACAGATATAAACCTCAAAGTTAGACTACAAAAGATAGAGGACACAGCTTGATACCTTTCTGATGTATCCAATCTAAGTGGAAAACAACAGCTCAAAATAGGGAATTAAGGAACACAGTGATAATTTTTTTACAGTATCTGCTCAAGCCAGTGGAAAGTTATGCCAGCCTGAGTCAAGATATCAGAAGTTATTAGTCTATTCAGTGGGTAGAGGAGGCTCCTTCAGAGAACATATATCATGATCATGAAAATCAAAATACAAGATTTGCATAGTAAAATTTCATGAAATTCCTCAGATATTTCTCTGACATTTACAAGGGAGACTTGGGGAGTTAGAAACCTAATTATTTTTTTAATGGAAATTAGCACCAAAGGGTGTTAACAAATGAGACAGTAGCTCATACCAGGTGAGTGCCCACCTGTCTTTTTGTTAATTGTTCACCTCCACAAGCTACTTGGCCACCACCCACTGGACACACAGCCCCCGCTCATGGCTCCAGAGTATGTGGTGCCTGCTGTTTAAACAACTGCTCACGTGCCATGTCCTGTCAATTAGGTGCAGCATCATGCATATACAGGTCCACCAGCGCTATAGAGTTGCAGGTGAAGAGTCTACAGTATTCCAAGGAGTGACCACTTTCAGACCTTCTCTATGTTCTTGTTCTCACTGGTGCACACGTAATGTCTGCCTTAAAAGCCCAATGCACCAATTTGAAAAGTGTTTTCCCAGCTCATCCTGGTTTGCCCAGGAGGATGCTTTACCTTTTTGGGTAGATTTTATCTTTGTTGAAAGGAATTCCCATAATAAGTTCAGCAAATTTTCCTTGAGTTATAGACCAAAGAGTGATCATGTACTGCTCAAAGTTCAGATTGAGGGGCATAATCCACTTGACAATGTTAGTATGAGGGCAGTCAACCGAGCCCCACTTAGACTTAAACAACTTTCTTCAGTAGCACTCTTATGTAGAGTCCAGGATCTTTGCCGTTCAGAGAAACTCCAGGCTTTAAGTAATATGATCCTGAGTACACAAAATGTGGATGCATTCAAAACAGGGACCAAAGCAGGGGTCCCCCTGGTATGACCAGGAATGAAAGTATATAAAGACCCGGTTAAGTTTGTGTAAAAAGAATTGGGAAAAGGTACCCTCTAAAGATTTGTGGGATCAGTTCCTGCAAATGAGGAGGAGTTATACTCAATTGCTGAGGGTGAGGAGAACTATGTACTACCAGAAAAAATGGGCAGAGATGGTAATAAATTACATATAGGGAATACTAGGCGGTTTTGGTCCACTTTGAATGCTCTTGTAAAACCTTGGCGAAACGCCGTTAGATCCGATATCCCTAATATGGTCTGGGAAGTCTTCTTTGGAAGTTTATATGCCGAACTACGGTTAGAGAATGAGAGCGCAGTCACAAGACTTTAGCCAGATGCTATCTGTAAACCTACCATTTGATTTCCCTAGTGATAGGATTGAGGAATATATCAGGGCCTTGAAACCGAACAAGGCCCTGGGACCAGACTACATAACAGCAGAAGTCCTTCAGGCAGCCCCAGGATGGTGGGCTTCAGTCTTGTCTAGTTTATTTTGAAACATTAGCAAGGAAGGTAAGATCCCGCAGACGTGGCGTCAAAGTTGGATTGTACCAATTTTTTTAAAAGGTAATAGAAAGGACCCGTCTTGCTACAGACCAATAAGTTTGTTATCCGTGATAGGCAAATTATATGCTAAATTCTTTCAGCAATACCTTGAGAAGTGGGCAGAGGAGCAGGCTATTATCCCTGAGGAGCAGTTTGGTTTTAGAACCAGGAGATCAATTATGGACTGCTGTTATATTCTAACACATGTCATATTCAAATATCATAAAATCAGACGAGGGAAGATATTTTTGCTTTTATAGACTTATCAAAGGCTTTTGACTCAGTTCCTCGTGTGAATCTTTTGAAAAAATTGAAACTATTGGGTCTGAATGAGAAAGTATTGGCCCTACTTGCTCAGCTCCACCTAAACAATGAAGCAGTAGTTAAAACTGGAGGTAAGAGTGGACTGAGTGACCTAATTAATTTTGGCAGAGGTGTAAGACAGGGTTGTGTCCTAGCTCCTATATTATTTAGTCTGTACTTATCGGACCTTCTTGATCATCTTAAGGCCAAAAACATCCATGCCTCTAAGATTGGGAATTACCCACTCTGCGTACTACAGTATGCAAATGATTTAGTGCTATTATCCCAAACGGAAATAGGCCTTAGATGACTAATTATAAAATTGAGATCTTATTGTGAGGCCAATGGACTAGAAATCAACGCCCAAAAATAAAAAATTATGACTATTGGATGACAATTTGCCCCCACCAAATAGAAATTTAAGGACAAACGTTTTTCGGTAGTAAAATCCTTTTCATATCTTGGAGTAGCTTTTACAGATAGGGGTACGTGGACTGCTCATATTCAGAACAGAGCAGCCAAGACCTTAAATTCTGTACGCAGTATCACTAGAGCTGCGAAAATCTCTAGAGGAGTACCTCCCTCGGTATTTCTTCAAACATTCCTCGCCAAGGTCCCTGCGTCGGTGATTTTTGGGCTGGAGAATATACCCTTTCCCAATATAATTTCCCTTGAGAGAGTCCAAAACCTTTTTTTGCGGCGTCTTTTAAGAGTCGGACAAAATGTGCCTGGTGCAAATCTCAGAGCAGAGACTGGTTTGATGTCTATTGAAATTTCTTCCACGATATCCTTTGTTAGATTTTGGTTGAGACTCTTGGCTCAACGGGAGACTGCTTTCCCCATTTTGTGTTTAAGAGAAGAACTAACCCACACAGGTTTAAGATAACCCTTGGCTGCGTTATCTTGCCTTTCTCTTGAGCCAAACGGGGTTCTCTTTGAATATTTTGTGGGAAGGCCCTTAGCAGCTATCAAAAGTGAATTTATAGCTTGAATAGGAGAGATGGGGAAACAGGAAGATCTGGCTGTGATTTCCCAATGGAGAGTGGCACCTTGGTTGGCTCAAATTAAAACCTCTGTATCTTTTGAGCCTTACTTGGATAGGATTATAAACGTAAACTTGCGTAGATGCTATACGCTTTTGCGATTTCATCTTATCCAGACTGCGGTCATTGAGGGCTGTTATGCTCGTCTCGATTATGACCTCCGACGTTGTACTTGCAGTCTGGGTGAGATTGAAACAGCTGAGCACCTTCTTCTGAGATGCCCTTTGGGAGGGAGACACTTTGAGATTCACCTGGGTATCCCCCCTGTTAAAAGAAGGTGTGGATTTTGCTTCATACAACTGCTGCAAATATTTTCTTACCTTGTCAGGTACAGAGGATATGATTGCAATAGCAACGTTCCTCTGATTAGCATTGAAAAGAAGGATGGAAATTAAATCGAAGCTTAGGGCTATTAATGTCATACCAAATATAACCCAAGTTCGAATTTCTGTCTTTGTATTAGTAATAGTTGCTTGATATGCTATTTGTATATTGTTGCCTAAGGCACTTGAAACAGTTCATACAACTCTCGCATCACCATGCTTGGTCACAATTTAGTAAATTTATAATTTTATAAGATATGAGATGACTAGATATGAATTATATTATTGGAAGGTAAAATTGGTTTGATGTACCATATGGTAAGTTTGATTAATTGTTACCAATATTTTATTGTTTAGACTGTTTTTCTTTTATGTGAGTCTTGTAAATTTGGTTTTGTAAATGAGGGCCATAGCAAAAGCTGGAGCCTCTAATAAATAAATTATTAACATCCTGGTTTGCTGGAGCCTCTAATAAATAAATAATTAAAATCCAGGATTTGCAGGATTATTAACATCCTGGCTCCCCCCACAAAACTCAAATACTTCTGGAAGTTGACAAACTTCTCTCTAAGGGAGCTATTGAAGAGTCCCCCTTTTAGAACAAAATACCGGATTCTACTCCAGTTATTTTGTAGTTCCCAAGAAGGACGAGGGCTTCAGGTCCATCTTAGATCTTAGGTGCCTCAAAAAATTCATTAAGGCGGAGCTGAGTCTGGACAATTGGGACGCCAGGTGATCATTAAATGGTATAAATTCCGTATGACCTTCTGGGCTTGCAACAAGGAGATTGGCTATCCTCCCTTGATCTTAAAGATGCATATTTTCATATCTCTATCACACTAGCTTACAGGCGCTACTTACATTTTGTTGTAGGAGATCTCCATTTCCAGTATACGGTACTCCTGTTCAGACTCTCCACCGCTTTGAGGGTCTTTACGAAATGCGTAGCTGTGGTCTCTGCACACCTGAGAAAATTAGATGTAAAGGTCTATCTGTATCTCGACGACTGGCTCCTAGTAGCTTCTTCCAGACCCAGGCTACTGCACCACATTCACTTAACCCTCACTATGCTGCAGAGCTTGGGATTCCTCATGAATCTACAGAAATCTCATCTCGGCCCCATGAGACAACTTCAGTTCATCGGAGCTCTTCTGGACACACATCGATCCAGGGCTTACTCCCGCTAGACAGATTCCACACTAACAGACAGACTATAGAGACACACTTGGAGAACCAGAACAGTTTGTTTCTTCCTTCGTCTTCAGGGGT